>BKCP01005983.1:276761-289670 GCA_008636005.1 Striga asiatica | reverse complement strand
AGAAATTAGTTTTGAACTCAAAATAATGAAATTTCGAACCGAGGAAAATGGTTTTGGGTATAGTTTGGAAGAAAGAATTTTTAGTGTCTTGGACATTTGACTTGGTGAGTTTTGCTTTAGTTCAACTGTATACTTGAAAATCATAATGTTGGATTTGGAGTTCAGCTGAAAACTATGTTCTTTGGTAAATTCATGCTATTCCGAAAGAATGTGTGGTGAAACTCATGTTATAGGCTGTTCTTGTAATGCTAATATGTAAGGGAACAGCAAGAATACTTTTTGATATTGAACAAGGAATTTTTGTGATAAACTGATAATTATATGCCTTTCTTTCTCACGCAGGTTTTGCTTTAAGCAATTTGTCACACATCATCGAAATCATTTCATCTATTGCTCAAATTTCTTCCGCAGACGAGACAAATCTTGAATATGTGGTATTTGTATGTTGGTTTCTTATAACATTTTAAGTGGTTTGGGTTCAGGTGAACTGAGGCAAATAATCAGACAAGAGATGGACAACAACAGGACTTGCAGAGACAAACAGAGGATTAGGTTCTTGATTAGTGATGGATTGCAGAGATTAAAGCGGTTGGATGAGACACTGGATATGCAAGGACGTTGAATTCTCAAAGTAAATTAGGTATTCTTGTTATAATATGTCGTGCTTCTAATGAGCATTGGGTACTGTTTCCCCATATTTTGATTTTGATATCCTAAAACTAAGAAAAGCATTTGGGCAGTATGGGAAAAGAACATTACTGAATATGTTGATCGAGATCTCATACAAGCGACATGGTTTTGCAGGATCAGTACTTGAGTTCCATCAAGCAACAACTTATGGGAAAAATATTTATCCTATGTATTTTGTGTCCTTAATTGTCTGTTGTCTGCCCTGCTGTAATTGGAGATGCTTAGGTAGATGAGTAATGTTGAGTTCGCAATTTTAATTGTACCTTTGTTATATTTCCCCACATCATGGTTAAATTATATTTGTTCCTGATTTGTTTGTGAAACATTTTGTCATTTGAGATTACTCAGCTCGATTTATTCTGTTCGTTCATTTCTTAGCACTTAAGGTCAATTCAGAAGAATCACAGGTAAGATGCAAGAACTAGCCAAATGGAAACTGAGGATGATACAAATTGCTATAAGCCTATACCATTGTCTGCAATAGATGAAATATCTTGAAATTGTCAATCTAGCCCTTCTGATCGCTTGGTTGGGCAATTTGTGGATCAATTACACATCAATTCAACTGGAAGCGTTGATTTTTCTCAAGTTAATTGCAACAGAAATTCTTTTTGAACTCCAAGTCAATTAACTCTATAACATATTAATATCGAAATCATTACCCAAAAAAGGAAGAGAATAAAAAAGAAATAACATCAAATTCTATCAAAATAATAATCTCATCCATGTGACTATAAAAATCCGAAAACCCCAGCGAATAGTGAGAGCCTAACTACTAACTGCAAGCAAAGTTCGGCTCATGATTGAACACTAACTACTAATGCTTCAAGAAATACAAGAACTTGCCTCCACTCAATTTTCATCAAAATACATTCTGATAACTGGCAATTTTGATTCCCCCCTACAAAGGCCGAGCTATAAACTCCCTCTCCACCATTTTCCCCATCAACTCCTCCTGCTTCTTCAGCTGCCCTGCCTTCTTCAACTGCTCCATAACCATCTCATAAACCCTCGGGCTCGGCCTCAAACACTTTTCCTCCACCATCTCCTTAAAATACTTGTACGCATTATTCCAGTGACCCATCAGACAATACATCGTGATAATAATCTTGTAGCTATTCACATTCGGCTCCACCTCACTCTCCACCATCTCCTTCCAAAGCTTGATAACCATATCAGTCGACCTCGACACAGAGAACATTTGCATCAGTATATTATACGTAACAGTATTCCCCTTGCACCCCAAATCCTTCATCCGGGTTAACAACCGATGGGCACCGTTCACATCTTGATCTTTCGCCACACATCTGAATATCGGGTTAAAACTCGACATGTTTGGGTCACACCCTTTTTTCACCATGGCATTAACCACCTTCACTGCCTCACCTCTGTTCCCATCCCTACAGTGAGCATCTATCAAGAAATTATACGTTATGACATCAGGCTCGCACGAGAGTTTCCTCATCTGGTTGTACACTTGGAGCACCTTCTCAGTCCTCCCGGCTTTTACATGGACACGCATCAGATTATTAAAAGTAGCCGCATTTGGGGGACAGCCCACATCAAGCATTTCAGCAAACACGTCATGTGCGCGTGTTATCTGCCCACACCTGCAGAGAGCATCAATCACGGCCGTGTAAGTGTACACAGTCGGCTCAATCCCTGTTTTTTTCATTTCCATAAATACCCTTTCGGCCTCGTCGATATTACCAGCACGGCACCACGCGTGGATCAGGCTAGTGTAGACCACGACATCAAGCTCGAATTTGTGTTTTAGGGAGTCGAAGAAGGCTTGGGCTTCAGGGGCACGTCTTCTTCGGGAGAGCATGCCGATTACGAAAGAGAAAGCTTTGTTGTTAGGTTCACATCCGTAATCTTGCATCCTGTTGAATGTGTGGACGGCCTCTGAGGGCAGTCCTGCTCGGATGTAACGCCGGATGAGGATCGAGAATGTGTGGAGGGATATTTCGAGGTTTTGAGATCTCATTGAGTCGATCAGGTGCCAGGCAACGTCGAATTGGTGAACCTTTCCGGAAAAATCGATCATTTCGTTGAATATTTCAGTGGGGAGAGAGGAATCTTGTAGCCGCAGCGTGGCCCAGTTGAAGAAGGCGAGGGTTTGGGGAAAGGGAATGCCGTGGCGGAGAGCGGCGCACTTATCTATCACGCGGAGGATGACGGCGGGGGACGGGGCGGGGATGTTGGAGAATTCGTAGGAGAGTGAGGCGAAGGCGACGCTAGGGTTTATAGGGGTTTGGGGGTTCAAGAGGAGGTTGGGGTTCTTGCGCTGGTGGTCCTTAATTAGTGAGTAGAACTTGTTGGCGGCGAGGGTTTCTTCAGGAGAGAGTTCGACGGCGGCGGAGGGCGAGGCAGGGGACGGTGTTTCGTCGCTTTCGTCCATGGAGACCACGTCGTTTTGAATGTCGGTGGTGTCGCAGTATGAGGAGAAGAGGTTGACGGTGTTTCTGAATATAGGTGATAGGAGATTTAAGCGTCTGACTGAGAGAGCCATCGCCATTGGAGTGTAATGTAATGGAGCTGAAGCTGGGACTGGTGAAGCAGAGAGCAGTAAAACCTCTGTTCCTAAAAACTCCCTTTACAAAAACAGATAAATGTATTTGCTCGTCGAAGTGCAATGTGGTGGATCACTGGACCAATTTTTGGCCCAATATTTATTCTTTTCATGTATTTTTCGGCCCATATGTAAGCTTTTTCCCAGGCCCAAACTAACAGACGACCAAAAATTACAAGGCTGACCAAAGGAAAAGTAACGAAGAAAAAGAGAAAAATGTGCTCCAAGCTCCGCAACCACCGGACCATCGGCGCCGCCGTGCGCCACCTCCGTGCTGATAAACCCGTCCCACATATCCAAAATCGCCAATTACATAACGGCCCCGATACGCTTGAGGAGCTTCTCGACCGGCACCTGGTCAAAGACGACGGCCCGAAGCATCTCAACGACGATGAGAGCGAGCTCCTGAATCGGCAGCGGCTCACCAGCACTCGCCGTGAGGCGCTGAGCCTCTACCGAGACATTATCCGGGCGACCCGATTCTTCATATGGCCCGATTCAAGGGGCGTCCTCTGGCGCGACGTATTGAGGGAGAACGCGAGGAAGGAATTTGAGCAGGCCCGGTTTGAGAAGGACCCGGAGGTCGTGACGCGGCTGATCATCGGAGGACAGGAGGCGGTTCAAGCGGCGATCGATAAGCTCGTGGAGAAGCAGAAGCAGCAGGTCGAGAAGGAGAGGAATGAAGCCCGTCGGCGATGATTTGTTTTGGTGGTAAGTGTTTCTAATCGGGTTATTTCACTCTTTTTTAGAATCTGTTTTTGTATAATTTAAGCGGCAATGGGAATTGCAAATAATTCTGTTTTAAAATTTGAATTCATGGGATTTGATCGAGTTCTATAAAATTTGGTGAATAATTGTGGTTCTTATGTGAATGGGTTTCCGAGTCCGACTAGGAAATATAGGTTTTGTGGATTTATTTATTTATTTATTAGTGTTGATGAATATTCAAAGGGAAATCCAGAACTGTGGAATTTCAGGGTTTAGTTTCCAGGCAAGGTTTTCATGATAGGTATACTTTGAGGGGAATTAATAGAACCAGAGACAGAGGTATGCAAAAGGGAGAAGTTAAGTATTATATGGAGTTTTTTTTGTAAATGGAGTCATCAACTCTGAGTTGCTAGCTGAATCTGGTTGAAGAAGAATGCCATCTTCTTCAGTTGACTCCTTTGATCAACAAAACCATCTAATAACCGTAAATTGGAATACTAATGGTTCTGTCTATGCACACACGCGCAATATGTTTGTTTGAAGTGAAAAGTTATCTAGAAGCGCAAACTGTCTAATAGATAGAAGAGCTAGAGCTAACAAGAATCTCATCCTAAATGCTTCTGTTTTTTTCTTTACTTTTGAGCGGTGGGGCTTTCAAACTTATTTTCATGAGTATGTTTGTATTCAGAATTTATCCCTTTGAGAACTTAATTTGAAACTAAGCTCACGTTTCACTTGGTTTTATCAGATCAGATAATCTTGATTTCGAAAATATAGATTGGGAGTGTGATGTGAAGTATGATTAGCATGCATAGATGGCAGATCAAAAGCTTCTCTGTGCTAAGATTGTGCATCTTGGCCAGTATCTATTTACTTACAATGCTGGTCTCATGGACTGCATAGGAATTTGTGTTCCAGAAAAAAGGAAAAATGTAGTAATTATAAAAATGTTATGGGAATGTAATATTCAGTTGCTTATAATGAGAGTAAAAATCACTAGAGACTCATAATCCTACAGCAAGGTTTATCATGCTATATACTTGAGCTATTGTGAACTTAGAGAGCTTGCTTATAATAGTTCTTTGCTCGGATCAATAATCAAACCTTGAGAATGACAGACAAGTTCTTTGATCTTTCTTGAATATTTCAGCTTTGGATTTCAATGAGAAAAGCTGGATCTGTAATTCAGCTGACTTATTGTAGCCCTTCAGAGGCCTCAACTCAAATAGCATACCTTTGCTATTCTTTGTTTCTTTTCATTATTTATTTCTTTATTATGCAAGTTGATCTGTTTGGGCTCATAATCATATGAATTTTGCTGAACTGAGACACGTTTTCTCTATTCTTACGGATTCGCCCATCTTGATGCTGTGTTACTATTTCAATTTATTATTATTTGTTTCTTGTCTGTGTATTTATTGTTCATTATATATTATTATCTTCATAGAAACTAATGCTTGTTCAGGCTTTATGGAATTTTGGTTCGTATTATGTGCTGCATATGATTTTTGTCTCAGGTTCATATATGGAGACGACTGTTGTTATTTGTTGTGTACAAGTCTGCAATGATCAAATAGACGCCTCCTCGCATGTCAACTTGTATACGGATGAGGCCTTCCCGTGTTATTAGCTAACGTCGTTTTATGTTTCTAATGTCATTTGTATTTGGCTTTTGTCATTCAAATTATTTAACTATAAAATTTGCAACTAAGTTTTTTCTGAAGCTACATTTACTGTTACTCATTCGCAACACAGCCGAGTGCCTATGTATGTATGTATGTATGCGGACTGCGGTCATGCTGTAGATAAAAACCATGATAAATATGCTAATGTATTTAATCATATAACCATTTAATCCTTACAATTTGAAATAAATTTGAAATAAAATTTAATCATATAACCATTTAACCAACACACTTTTTTCAAAACTTAAAAAAGTCTACAATCTGATGGTGTAACTATTTCATTACCATGTGGGGTGAATCATGTAGAAATCTTTATCAATTATGTGAGATATGAAATTTTATCAAGGGCATAATGATGACTTTGACAAGATTAATACTATATTCACGAAATATAACATCAATACCAAGACATTTGGGATGAAAATCGCGAGGCACTATAATTAAATAATGCATGAAACAAAGATTTTCACATAAGAAGACAACTGAAACTTGTTAAAATCCACAACATCGTCCTCATATAGATACCCGTATCTTTTACCCTCCCATCCAAAATCCAACTTTTTTGAAAATTTCACAATGTGAAACTGAAAAACTTGATCCTACTCAATGTATTCAAATGTCAATCAAAGCTTAAAAAGGAGGAAATTTTTGAAAAGGAAATGCAGTCAACTGACTGTAATGCCCCTCACGCGTAAATAGACCAATCATGGGGTGCATTTTCGAATTTCGAGTTTTCATGTCCTTCCCTTCGAACTTATACTCAGGATTAGTCAAGTATTACCATTTTTGTTCTCTCATTTTGGTTTTGTATTGATTAATTATGGGCAATTGGCGGGTCAATCGGCATGCAAGAAAGAGATCGTCTATGGTGCTTTATGTGTTGTTTGTGCTATTAATGTTGTCGGTGGTACTGTTGATGCTTCTTGGGCTCGGAATTCTCTCTCTACCAATTAGCTCCGGCAAGGACTCGTTGTCGGCCAGAGGTCGTGGTGTATCTGAGCAAGTTACCTTAGACACGTAATTTGTTCTTTTTTTAAAGTTGTCTTTTTGAGTTTTTTTTAATAGGTTTATTCAATTTGGTATATTGATTTTTTTTATTTTTTATTTTTGTTGAAAGAAATTTGGATGATAGGATGGAAAGTGAAGGGGAGGGATTGGGGAAAAGAGAAAATCAGTGGACGGAAGTACTTTCCTGGGAGCCCAGGGCCTTCCTCTATCATAATTTCTTGGTGGGTTTATTTTTTTATTTTTTAATTTAATATTTTATTTCTTATTATATTAGAGAAGCTATAAACTTCTTTTAAAAAATAATTAAATAATTAAACAACCTCAAGATGGTGTTTAATTTGGAAAGAGATTGACCATGTTTAATTTGATTTGTCCAAGTTTTATATATATATGCTTGTTTCAAGTGGAGAATCCATGAAACATGTTAGAAGTGTTAATCTTTGGTTTGTTTTGCATCATTATTTTTTTTTTTATTTACTGATTATTTAATATATACACGGTCAGTCTAAGGAAGAATGTGTACATATGATAAATCTTGCCAAACCTCACATGACATTATCGACTGTTGTTGATGACGATACCGGAGACAGAGTGAACAGCAGGTTTGTTCCTATGTTCTATTTTAATTATATTTATTTTTCTTCTTCTGTATTTTATTATAATACACTGCATTTCATTTTCAGTGTTCGAACGAGCACCGGAATGTTTTTGGAAATAGGACAAGATAGAGTCATCAGAGATATTGAGAAAAGAATAGCGGATTACACACAAATACCTGTAGGTAAGCCAATTTTAAAAAGTCGTAGATCAAATTTATTTATTTAATTTTTTTTTAATTCTTCGAATTTGTGGCTCGCTTGTTTTTATATATGCTATAGCCAAACTAGTCTAGTCACGTGAGAAAACACTACTTGTTTGTGCTCAGGCTATGATATTTGTGGGTTTATATATATATATATATATATTAACAAGGGCAGTGAAGCAAAATGTAAGCAAACAAATATAACGTGCTGATAGAATAAGCAGGAAAAGCTTGTTAATTAATAAGATGAGGATATATTTATTGAAAAATCCAATTCTTCAACCAAACGCATCCTTGCAGAACACGGAGAAGGCCTTCAAATTCTACACTATGAAGTAGGGCAAAAGTACGATCCTCATTGTGACTACTTTGAGGATGAATTCAACCTTAAAAATGGGGGTCAACGCTTAGCCACTGTTCTTATGTACTTGTAAGTCTTGGATTTTTTATTATTATATTTTTTTTCATTCACTAAAAACGTCAGATAATGCAATTTTCTTGGCTAAATTTCATTTTTAGTACACTATTTCGGTAATTTTTCGAAAAAAGTCCATTTCCCAACATAGTGTACTAAAATGACAATCACTTTTAGTACACTATGCTGGTTTTTGAACGAATTTTGATTAAAGTGCCAACTAAGTAGATTATTTTTTATGACGCCTTATATGATGGACATTTTTTCAGAAAATTACCAACATAGTAGACAATTTTTAAAATTTTGCCCAATTTTCTTACATCCTCTACAGATCGGATGTTGAGGAAGGGGGTGAGACAGTGTTTCCTGCTGCCAAAGGTAACTTTAGCTCGATTCCCAATTGGGATAAGATGTCGGAATGTGCTAAAGAGGGACTTTTCGTAAAACCGAAAATGGGAGATGCATTGCTTTTCTGGAGTCTAAAACCCGATGGCAGTGACGACCCGATGAGCATGCACGGTAGGTTTTTCAGTTGCGCGGAGTTTTTAAATTTCCGTCTAACTTTATCTTGTATATTCACAAACTAACTTTGGCATTCACACAAGAGATATATATTTATTTTGTCTTGATATATTAATTAAGAATGCGCTTTGTTAATTTCCAGGAGCTTGCCCTGTTATCCGAGGGAATAAATGGTCGTCTACAAAGTGGTTGCATGTTGATTTATATGATAATTCTTAAGCGCATGCATCTTTGTGATAGACAAGGCATGTATCTTATGCATATATATATAGTAACATCTTAATGTATATGGTCATGAATTTTATAGACCGCGAAACATACATTTGTAGGCTACATTTCCTAAACTGAATCTATTTTTCGAATGGAATTAATTTGGATGGCCCATTAATTAGCTCGGGTGGTGCAATTTTTAATTTACTGCAACTGACCTTGGATCTTTTTATTTTTCAGGAGACCAAGGTCTTTCCTTGTCAAGAAATTGTGTATCTGACAGAAATATGAATTTTATCTTTTTAGGTACATAACGGTGAAAATATAATACAATAAATAAAAGGATGTGGAGTGAAAAATAGGACATCGTGTCTTGAACTAGTATGTAGGCCGTGCGATACATGAGGAAAAAAATTTCATGTATCAAGCCATTGAAATATTGATTACAATAAAAATAGTTTAAATATGAATAGTAGTTTTTCTTTTATTTTATTACATGTAATAATTTAATATATGGTTTATATGTTTATTTCACTCGTTATAAAAAAGTTGTCATTTTGTATTTTATGTTTATAATTAAGACAAATGAAAATTTAGAATATTCAAAAATTATAAATAAATAGTTTATATGTTTATTTCACTCGTTATAAAAAAGTTGTCATTTTGTATTTTATGTTTATAACTAAGACAAATGAAAATTTAGCATATTCAAAAATTATAAATAAAAAAGTTGTCATTTTGTACTTTAATATAGTGTTATTGGTAGTGTTTCATTTTTTCTGTTTTGGGTGGTGAAAATAGAAAGATATTTAACTGAGTACTGACTTTTATCTNTGTACTTTGAAAGCACATGTGGTGGGTCAACAATGGGTCCAGAATATAGAAAATCATGAAGAGGCTACAGTTGATATTAAAAAAGAAGTTATATGAACATTGTTTTGACATTTCATATTGTACAACTAATAACTCAAGATATATATATCATATATGCCAGTAAAATGGAAGACATTATATAATAATGAGCAATTTCATTTGCAAGTTGCAAATGTTGTGGTGTGTCGTGCAATTAGGGACATCATACAGCAGTCTATTTCTTCTTAAAAATCTTGCACTTGGCGTACAGATTCAGAAAACATGCTTGAGAGAGACACAAGAAAACCCATTTTGTATAAATACAATTTTTTTGGGATGAATTTGTCATTTTTTGGTGCATAGTATTTTTATATGTTAATTATTATGTGTCAATTTTTGGTGTTCTTGAGTTAATGTATAATTGGGCTTCTATTTATACACATTAAAACTTTTAAATTTTGAAAGCACTAATTCACTTGATTTATATAGATAATTATAAAAAAGTTAAAATTTGAAAACACTTAATTAACTTGATTTATAAAGATAATTATAAAAAATTAACAACTTTGATTTTTGTTATTGATTTTTATGTATGATATATCACAAATTTTTATTTGACATATAATTTATATATAAAATAAATCAGGATGATGTCTTATGGCTTGTTGTTGAGAAAGTAATTGATACAGTAAAATTGTTTGGTAAAATTAGTTGTAACAAAAATTTTAGTAACCTATTACGGAATGCTAAGTGAAAAATCATCTCATATAAGCTGGAAATTAATAAAAAATATTACCTACCAAATCAAACTTTTTCTGTAACCAAAGAAACAAAAAAAGCTACTGCAATCTAGCTCAGGTTGGTTATCCCGTACCTTTTTTAATAGTGTTTAAAAAAGAGATATTGTCTTGTTCACTATTTTAATTCTTTTTTAAGAAAATAACTTAACCAAATAAAATTCTCTTAAGTATAAGATAGCAAAGTCAATAAACATAGTTGGATATAAGAGAAAACAAAGTCTCTTAAAAAGTGAAACATAGTTGGTTATCACGTTGAAATTTTGTTTTTTAAGATAAATTTAAAATTGTGAAATAAAAATATAATGATCATAGATGATGTTAAATGAAAAATAATAAAATATTAATTAATTATATTGATAGTTATTTATAAATATATGAGTTGATAAATATTTTTTTATGTTGGAAAGTGAATAATACTATTATTAATTAATTTCTTATTTTGATTGTCTTAGTTGGATGGTAGAAAAAGGTAAGATATAAATCAATATTTACAAANTGAACGAAGAAATTCCAAATCCCAAAGCATAGTGCTCCGAAGCAAAAAAAAAAAAATACAAAATTATTGCCACTTGTCCATTAGTTATTAAGGGTGTCAGTGGGACCGTGGTTTGTTGAACTATTAAATTCCGCTATATATGAATTAAAAAGTAGCCATGCGCGATAATAATGACTTATTAAAGTCTTAAAGACAGTGTAATCAACAAAGGTACCAATTACCATTATCATGATTAACATTCAAAATTACAATCTCTGTACAATTAATAATGATCAAGTATAGCTCATATTCAAAAGTTGCGATAATTATAAAACACAAAACTTTTGCTTTATCTCTTCATGATAAAGCAATATTCCCTAGCGGTTGTTCTATCTTTTGAATTTCCAAATACAAATATTCTATATGTTATTATTTTAATTTTTATTTTTGTATATATAATAAAAAAATTACATGTTAAAGGAACTAGTGCGAAATATAGATGGGGAGCAATTTATTATCAAAACATTATTCATTTTTATTCAAGATATGTATCATTTCATTTTTAGGCGTTTATTAATATATCTATATATATTTATAATTAAATATTTGCAACCTTTGTAATTAATTTATTTTTTCGGACTCGTGATATAACTAGAAGACAACACTCACATTGTAACTAGAACTCTTCTAATACGATATTTATGAAAGAAATTAAATTTTTCAAAATACTTATTATGAATTGAATTGGATTTTGGAACATTTATAGATATCAGTATAGGTATTTGAAAATATAAAGAAATGAATCCATGTACAAATTTATATAAAATATGCCTAAATAAATAAAGAATAATATACCACCGACCGAACATTGCTTCTTGTTCTGTTTATAAATAGATTTTGCAATTATCAAAAATTTAAATGTAATGCTCTTGATTTATTTATTTATATAAAAATAAAAAAAATTAAGTGGACATAAATAAAAAAAAAATAAAAGAAGTGGAAAAAAATCAAAAGCACGTATTCTCGGAATACGTTTTTGAAAGAAAAACGTATTCTCACAATACGTTTTCCATTAAAAACGTATTCTGAGAATACGTGTTTCTTAAAAAAATTAATTAAGGTGATTATCGTAATTAAATTAATTAAAATAGGTCCAAAAACGTATTACCGAAATACGTTTTTCTGAAAAAATATTTAAAATTAATATTTTTAATTTTAAAAAACTAATTTTTTTGGAAAATAATATTTGAAAAAATAAAACGTATTCTCAAAATACGTTTTTTAACCAAATTTGCCCCAAATTGATTTCGCCCTAATTTTATCCCCAAATCGATTTTGACCTAATTTTGCACAGTACAAAAACGTATTCTCAAAATACGTTTTACTGTGCAAATACAGCAATTCACAAGGACAAAATTACAAACACACACCTGTTAATCGAGATCGATTCCACAACGAAATATAAATTCAGAAATCCCATATCAACCATGTCAAAGAAACAATAATAAAGCACAGTAATTCACTTTCCAAATATAAAAATCCAAACAAGTTCAAATATCATTACACATAAATCCACGAAAGAAAAAAATAAATATATATGTCTACAAAATGTCTCCGAATACAACACAACTAACTAGGAGTGTATCGATTCGTAGGGTTGCGCGGTCGGTTGCTAATCCGACGCTGTGGTGGTTGTGCAGAAGTCGATGCTGTGGGCGTGGTAGGTTCTTGTTCTTCTTCTACAGCTGAGTAATTCAGTTTTTTAAGAAATCAGAAATTTGACTTAACAAAAAATCACAAAACAAAAATAAAATTATATTTTTGTTAACTAAAAGATGTTTACCTTGTTCTTGTTGATCCTCAGGCCCGTCGTCGGCAACTGGTTCGCGGTGACGTCGTCTTCTACCTCCACGAATATGGGGAGGAGGTTGATGCCTCGCTCGGTGTGACTGCGTCCTCTGGGGTTGGACGTAGCTCTCTTGTGATAAAACTTGGCTTGACGACGTCCCTTGACCGATCTCTCCGCCTCCGACAGTCAGAGATGTGTAGAGAAGGCTCTTGGCATATTGGATTGCCGCCTGCATCTCCGGATGGGCTGTATGATATAGATGCTCAACATTGGATAGCACGTTATAAGCCCCCTCCATGCCGCTAGCCTGAAAATTTAATT
>BKCP01005983.1:247710-270323 GCA_008636005.1 Striga asiatica | reverse complement strand
TGAGATGCGCAAATGAGGGAGAAGAGAGATTTTTTTTTTATATTTTATAGTAAAACGTATTCTCAGAATACGTTTTACTATGAATTATTTGTAAAACGTATTCATATAATACGTTTTTATTTTTTAATTTTTTTATTGGTAAATTCAAATTTATAAACGTATTTCGAAAATACGTTTTATAGTTACTATTATTTAATTCTATTCCACTATTAAACGGAAATATATTTTTTTTTTATTTTTAAAAAAAATTATTAAAACGTATTACGAGAATACGTTTTTCTAATAAATTTTTATTAGAAAAACGTATTCTAAGAATACGTGCTTTTGATTTTTTTCCACTTCTTTTTTTTTTTTTTTATTTTTGTCCACATATTTTTTTTTGTTTTGTAATAAATAAATCACTCGTAATGCTCTTGTTCTCGGTTCACATATAATTTTCCGGGTTCAAATCTTTGGTCTCCACTCTCCACAACCATCTACGCTGATCCAAAAACTTACGAGACAAGTCATCAGTGACGTGGCGCAACCCCTACCTCATCCGTGACGTGGCCACAACCCCTATCTCATCCGTGACGTAAGCCCTCCTCTGTTTCTCCTGCTATAAATACGGCCATTGTGCCATTGGCCTAAGCACCCCACTCATCTTATCTTCAAAATTGTTTAAAAACACAAAATAAAAAACCCCCCTCCTTTAAAATGGCGAAATCCGTGAAAGCAGTCGGGTGGGCCGCCCGGGACCATTCGGGCAATCTCTCTCCCATGAAATTCGAACGGCGCGTGACCGGCGAGCGAGACGTACAGTTCAAGGTCCTCTACTGCGGGATCTGCCATTCCGATCTACACGCCATCAAAAACGAATGGGGCTTCTCCGCTTACCCGATGGTACCCGGCCACGAGATCGTCGGCGTCGTCACCGAGGTCGGATCCAAGGTCGTAAAGTTCAAGGTCGGCGACAAGGTCGGCGTTGGCTGTATGGTCGACTCCTGCCGTAAGTGCGACCTCTGCGCCCGGGATCTCGAGAACTACTGCACCGGCGGCGCCACCTTCACCTACGGCAGCGCCCTTCCCGACGGATCCGTGACTTACGGCGGCTATTCGGACCTCATGATCGCCGTCGAGGACTTCGTCATCCGCTGGCCTGACAATTTCCCCCTCGACAAAGGCGCTCCCCTGCTCTGCGCCGGGATCACGACCTACAGCCCGCTTAGGAACTTCGGGCTCGACAAGCCGGGCCTCAGCATCGGCGTGGTCGGGCTGGGCGGGCTGGGCCACGTGGCGGTCAAGTTCGCCAAAGCCTTCGGGTCCAAGGTCACTATCATCAGCACATCCCCCAATAAGAAGGCGGAGGCTGTTGAGAAATTGGGGGCGGACGGCTTCCTAATCAGCGGCGACCAGGCACAGATGCAGGCTGCGGCAGGGACACTGGACGGCATCATCGACACAGTCTCGGCCCCACACGCGATCCCGCCACTGCTGAGTCTATTGAAGCCCGACGGGAAGCTGGTGGTGGTGGGGCTGCCGGACAAGCCACTAGAGGTGCCGCCGTTCCCATTAGTGATGGGGCGGAAGGTGGTGGCCGGGAGCATGATTGGGGGGATCAAGGAGACTCAGGAGATGATTGATTTTGCAGCCAAGCATGGTATCTTGCCGGATGTGGAGATTGTGCCGATTGACTATTTGAACACGGCCATGGAAAGGCTGGCGAAGGGAGATGTCAAGTACAGGTTTGTGATTGATATTGGGAACACGCTGAAAGCTGAGTGAGTTAGTGATTGAGTTGTGGTTAGAGAAAGAGTGGGAGCTATTTTTTGAGAAATTGTTCTGTTTCTGGGTTTATGGGTGTTATTATCATGTTCTGTTTATTTTCTGCTTTGTATTGTTGATCCTTGAATAAATTTCAGTTTGATCCTTGTTATATTGTTGTATGATGGTTTATGATATTTGAGGTGGATGCATTTGTTTGTACTGCGGCCTTTCCCATATCAACAAGTAAGTAGTATGATTTTGATACAGAGCAGAAGCAAGTTGTTAAAATTCACCCTTTTATGATAGTTAAACTTGGTTTTTCCGCTCTCAAAAAATGAGAAACTTAGGTGGGTACAATTACAAAGACCCGACCCTACCAAATATAATTAGTACCAGCCAAATATGATTAGTACGAGATTTGACTGAACAGAATAAAAGTCCGTAGACCCAAATATGAATAGTAGTTATTGCCAGACTGGACTGAACGGAAAAGGTCGTAGACCGAAACAAACAACGATTTTAAAAGCATTCATAAATAAATTTGTATGCATATGCTTTTATATCTTGTATTTTTTTTAGCACGTAATTACAGTAACATTTTGAAATCTAACAGTGTTTCAATCAGCGGACTGTTTTAATTGTTATTCTATTAGTTGTTTTGAACGCTATATTGTGTTAGAGAAATGTATCGCTATATAATATTGCATGTAGGGGTATACATAACACTTACATTGAGTTAAACCGACCAAAAATAAAAAATCAAGTGGGCACTTACATTGAGTTAGACCGACCAAAAATAAAAAATCAAGTGGGCCACACTTCATGTGAGTGTTATGTACACATCTATGTACATTTATTATATACTTGTAGCATTTTTCATTGTGTTAGCCGTATGGTTTTAAAAATTTTGGGCGACCGACGGAATATGTTAGTTGTTTGTTTTAATTGTTTCGACTGATCAATGAATTGTGTTAGTTAAATGTTTGTTTTAATTGTTTTGGCTGATCGACGAATTGTGTTAGCTATTTTTAATGTAGATTCATTAAAATTACATTTAGTTATATTTAGAAAAATTCTTATGATACAGTTCGATGAATTTCTTTATGTTAGTAAATTACAAATTAGAGGAAATTACACCCCACACTAACACATTTAAATTATATTACACTTTTCTACCCTTTATATACTTATTTTTAAAATTACATAAAGAAGCTACAAATATTTTCAATTATACTTAAAATTCAAATTTTAGTAACTTAACTTTTAATTAAGGAACAAAAATCACACAATCAGAAAAGTGGGCACCGCCCTACAATAGGCCTTCATTCCCAAAACAATCCTCCCTCAAAAACCTTCTCTCGAACCAATCAATTCTGGGAATTGAACCACTCGCCATCTCTGAACTCCCATCCTCGACCACGATCCCGCTACCGGCAATTGTGCCAGTGAGGAAGGCCGCCGGAAATCGCGAGGCCGAGCGCCGCTGCCGCTGGGCGGTTCCCGTCGCGCCGCCGTTGCCGCTAGGCGGCCCCCGCTGCGCTCCTCGATGGCCCTCGCTCTTGGAAGCGAGCTGCTTTGATCGCCGGGACAGTGGACATCGGAAACCCAAGCTTGGAGCTTGGGTCCGCCATCGTTAATGGCGGATGTATTAAAAAAAAAATATTACCGGTGGTTTGACCGCCTGGGAAGAACTCCGGCGAGAGGGCATCGGCCTGGGACGTCTAGGGCTTGTCGGAGTTCGAGCGAAGCGGCCGATGTGTGGTGGGCGAGTAACGGGATGGCTGGAAACAAATTTTGAGTTGCAGGGGCTGATTTTCGAAAATTTGACATATTTTAGGGGTTGATTTGATATTTCGGAAAGTTCCGTTTATTGCAGATTGGCCCCTGGGGCAAATCTGCGATTTTTAAAATGCTTATTATTTTGCAACTAGTACGTACCCCGTGCGATGCACGGGACAAAAATATTAAATGAGTTATTTTCACAGCCTTGTCCGTTTAAGTCTAAAAATAATAGGGTTATTATCTATTTTCTACCGCTTTTAATCAACGTTAAGTCTAAAAAACAATAGGGTTATTATAAGTTTTTTTTCCACATCTTTTAACCAGCATTGTTTTTTTAGTCAGAACATTAAATATGAGCATGTTAGGGCTAGCTTGTAAAATAATTAATATATTATCTTTTTTTTTTGTTTCCTAGTCAAGTTGCGGAAATCACACCCGGGTGAAGGGATTGAGGTTGGAATGAACATGATGATTTATAAATATTTACAATTTTTTGCTATAGTATTTTTGAACGAAGATATTTTTTTTCATTGCAACATATACTGAATATATACCAACATAAACCCAACATATACTCACCTGAACAGTTGCGCGAAATACAATTGCGCGAATTACAATTACGCGAATTAAGGAATTAAAGGAGTTAATCTCTCTCTTAATCAAGTCCATAAAAAGGAAAATTAAATGAGTCAATCTCTCTCTTAATCATGCCCATAAAAAGGGGGATGATGGTTGAATGAATATGGTAACTGACTTTAGGCATTAGTGTAGTTATATATTATCTATTAGGTAAAGATGTAATTATTTGTTTATGAATTGTATTTTTACAATTTTTTTAGAATCTTATAGGATAGATGTAAATTTCCCTACAAATTACTTATATTTAAAAAAAAAAGGATTAGTAATACTATATTAATGAAAGTAGAATTTTCTTAGCTTTAATATTTAAAACGAGGAGCTAACTCGTAAATTAATGAACGAATCAACAACGAATAATGATATACCTTTCTGCTCACATTGTTTAAAATAAGAAAATAAAAGTAAACTCTTATAATACACCAATAAATTCAAAGGACTTAAAATTCAAAGGGAACAGGAAAAATATGGACATTTAAAGAACCGGTCTTCTATTGAGGATGCAAGTATACCTTTCTGCTCACATTTTGTTTAAAATAAGAAAATAAAAGTAAACAAGACATGGGAAATGCTCCAGTATTCACGGTGACACATGTTAATATGCTCACCGCTTATGTGGCATGCACACATTGGTGATGTTAATATATTAAAAAAAATCCATCACTAATGTGTGCATGTCACATAAGCAGGAACAAGACATATAATAATACACCAAGAAATTCAAAGGGAACAGGAAACATACGGAGGCTTAAAAAAATAATTTTAAGGCAACTATCAACTGATATTAAATATTAATATATTTTTTTTGACATATAGCAAATAGTTAAATAGAAAATTAATTTGTAACAACTAATGACAAAGTTCAAATTATTATGGCATTTCGGACAAGAAAGATGCTTCCATATGCCACCGACTTACCAAACTATTTAGTTGGTCAATGTGTTTTTGGTTAGTCCCGGCTGTGTTAGGATTCCATTCTGTTGTGTTGAGAGTTTATTGTTTTCTTTTCTAAAAGTGTTTTGGTTGTAGATTGTTGTTGGTTGTCTTTGCAAGTGCAAGGAAATATGGGTTCAGACTAGTTTTGATCTTTGTAATGTCAGTTGATATTTCGATTGTACTCGTTATTTTGAGTTATATATAGTTTTATCGTCTGACCAAAGAAACGAAATCCTATTTTAGCTAGTCTAATGGTCTCCAATCACATCTGCTAAAAAATGGTGCAAAACCAAATCAAATTTATTATTTGACAATAACATAGTTAAATTTTTACGGAAATCTCATGTTTAATAATACCTTTCTTTTTATTCAAAAATTTATATGCATATAGGCTATGTTTAGTAAGCCAAATAAGGTAGTTTATAGCTTATTTAGTTAGCTTATAAGCTTCTTGTATTCAAATAAGCCTCGTTTGGTAGAACGAGCTCGAGTTTATCTCATAAGCTACTGTAGGTAGCTTTTCAAATAAATTAGTTGAATTTTTTATTTCAACTAGCTTATCAACTAATTTTATCAAACACTTTTATTATATAAGTTAGCTTTTCAGCTATAAGTCATAAGCTATAAGCTCAAAAATTACATATAAATTATAAACTAGCTTATCAGCTACCAACTAGCTTATCAACTAATTTTACCAAAAATTACATATAAATTATAAGCTAGCTTATCAGCTACCAACTAGCTTATCCCAAACGTGCACTAAATTTCCCTTCATTAACCTTTTTTTTTAGTGAGGGAGAAGTTTCCAAATCCACGAAATCACGCGTAGGGATATTATTATTATTTTCTTCAAATTGGTCCTTTCAATTTGTAACAAGACAAGTCTGAGTTGGATCACTCTCAACAGAATTTTCTCTGTCAACTTATTTGCCAACTTTTTCGTTTCGGTACAACCATTAGCTGCTTTGAATAGATAGCTAATCCACTATTCACGTACTGATTTTACTACCGTGTAATGCAATCAACAAATAACAAACACAACATATAAATTGATTTTAGACTATCTTACATCAAAGATAATTGCTATATTAACACCACTCCAACTCTTTCCCCAAAGCACCCAATAACAGTGATGAGCCTATGTGGGGAAGAACAAGTACTTTCCATGCATTTCAAGACAAGAAAAAGAGTGCATCTAAGCTGTGGAGAAGAAATATCAAAGTTTGATTACATTTCATGAGGGGATAAGCACTAGTTACCATAGAGAAGTAGTTTCACATTTCAAAATTCAGATTACAATTAAACAAATTCAGCCAAATACGTCGCGAGAGAAATCAGTATGACCTGCGTAAATATTACAGATCATGCAGCAACATACACAATAATTTTTTTTCGCTTTTCCCAACAGATGGAACATGACTTAATCTGAATACCACACTTAAGCCCCTTCTGCTAGTGTTCCCTTTGATGTGCTGATATAGAGCACTGCATATCGCAGAACAATTAAATCAATTATTAATCTAAAATCATAAACGGGCTAAACAAAAAAATAATATAGCTGATCAAGAAACGTTTGGCTACCATTTATATAGCATTACCATTATTCCCCCTGATGAAGGCATCACCGTATTTGTTCTTCAACTGGCCATTCACATACTCCTCTGTTTGTTCCATTGCGATATTCATGTACCCATCAAGACATGCAAGAATACCTATTGGGAGAAAAGTAAGGGTGATGTGTTTTTGTTAAATGATGAATCGGGTAGAGTTCATATGGAGAGTATCCATGCAAATCCCATTTAATTATTATACAACTAAATAAAACAAACATTTTTTAAGAGACTCAAACTTAAACAGTGCCAGGTATCAATCAAAACATGTTCCAGGCATAATTCGAAACAAGATCCAATGAAACCCATCATCACCTTCACACCCTACTACCCTAGTATTTTCCACCTGTGCAACTTGTTTATTTAAAGTTTCAGCAGTATTGAGGTTGAATCAAATCTAGTGCCTTTTGAAAGTAAAATTACAGTCTAGTTCCTATCAAGGTTTCCTTGTTTACTGTCTAATACTTCTATTGAGGTTTATCCATTACATAGTTTGGTTTTGTCCATTACATAGTTTGGTTTATCCATTCCAACGGAGGCCTCCTGATGCACCGGTGCGTAGGGGAGTTCTACAGCGGGTCGAGGATGTTAAGAGAGGTAGAGGTCGGCCTAAACTCACTTGGGAAGAGTCGGTTAAGAGAGACCTTAAAGATTGGAATATCTCCAAGGATTTAGCGGTGGATAGGAGCGCTTGGAGGCTCGCTATCAACGTGCCAGAACCGTGACTTTTGCTCCTTTCTCTCTCTCTCTCTCTTTTTTTTTTTCGATCTCTTCCTTTCGGTTCGAGTCTTTTTGTGTTTCTCTTGGGTTTCATCTCTAGCCTACCCCGACTTGCTTGGGACTAAAGGCTATGTTGTTGTTGTTTGTTGTACAGTTTACGCTGAATAAGTTTGTTCTCTAGCAAGAAAAATAACTGAGAATTGTCCTTAACCTTTAATCCAGCACTTTAAAACACTTATTTAAGGATTCATTCATATACAAACAAATAGCAGAGCAGAACCCCGATCATATATTTTAAATGGCACTAGATTCATATCAATATTTCAATAGCCCAGCTATAGGACTCTTGATAAATGTCTCGAATTTAGGACTCTACACGCCTCTTTCAAAATTGAATATCTCAAATCTAATCAAACACAGACCAATTCCTTCCAATAAACAAATAATCAAAAAATCACTGACAATTAATCACATCAAAATAACTTCTTGCTAATATCTATTCCATAATTGCAACAGAACACATCATCATTTGCTAATATGTCACACAACCGAGAAAAAAGAAGAAGCCCCACATGGAAATGCAAGATTCCGATGACATTGACCACTTAAAATGCCACAATATAGTTAATTATGCAAAAAAGCCGACCAGCAATGAAGAGAACTTAAAAAAGACTAAACAGGTTGAAAACAAAAATAAGGGAGGAAGTAAATGAAACTGGCCTCTATAATCAACTCCGGAGTTCAATTTCACTACAACAGGTCGTCCGCGTATTGATTTGAGAAAATCAGCTGGAGTCTTTGTGGTCGATGGTTTGTCAGCCGCGGTACTCATTTTTCTCCAAAAATAATTGCTACCAAGAAATAGAAACAACTCAATCAATTTAATAAGCATAAGCCAAGATAGCCTTTCGACAATCTAAATCTCCTTTCAGGTAAAAAAAAGGAAGAACAAGATTTTTTTTTTCTTTTTTCTTTTTCAAAGATATGGAAAAATCAAAACGTAATTGATGGCTTTCTAATCAGAAGAAAATTTGAGAAAACTATGACAAATGTAACTAACCAAGTTCAACAAATTTTTCGACGGCCCTTAGAATCGGCGACGATGGCGATTTTGGCCGAGTAGTTGAATGCTCTACAGTGGGAGGAGGTGGAGAAGTAAAGAGACGCGAAGTTAGGGTTTGGGTTTTAACTTTTTTGTAAACATGTCGGGCTGGCAGGCCGGGTATCCGGGCCAATAAAGTGCAACATGACCCTCATGGAATTAATAGAATAGAAAATTATAAATATACAAAAAAAAATACACATTTATTAAAAAATAATATATATTATTTGTACAACGAATAAAATAGGGATTAAGATAATGATGTCTACTTAGACTATGTCTGGTAAATATAAGTTAGCCCGATGTAGTAAGATATAGTCATAACTTGACTAAACAGACCGATGTTATATAATTTAGGCCGACTGAGTGAATAATGGGTCAAGTCGACTTATGGAGAATATATGGATACAATGGAAGTGGGACGAGACGACTAAAGCCATGATGGGCGACATGTTAAGGGATAAACGACCTAAGCTATTAAGATTCGTCGACAAGACATAAGACGACCTATAGGAGGATCGAGCTGGGTAGTATCTCGCTCGAAGATCCTACTTACCGATATTCATGAAGGCCACGTGAAGGACTGCGACATGTTGGCACTTGGTCAACTACGAGTACTTAGAAACCTAAGTCGAAAGAGATACTTAGTGAGAACTAATGGGAATCTAATCAGGATAATAAAAAACCTAATGGTGATAAGGATGAAATCAAGATAAGATTAAACTTGTTGTTTGGCCTGATCTTATACAAAGCAAATATTGGGATAGAAGTCAAATAAGACTAAGTTATCATGATCAAATTGTAACAAATTGTAAAGTTTTTTTTTTTTTTTTTCGTNTACAATCATGAAGAAGATTTTTAGGAATAAATGGTCTAGATGCATCTGAAGGAGGAATTTTGAATTGCCAATATGTGAGATAGACAAACTTGAACCCTTATCAACATGAATCTTGTTGTTTCCTTGATACTCAGTGGCAAAGTTCAGATTGGAGAGATCACTTGTGACATGGTTTGAGGCTCCACAGTCCGCAAACCACATTGAATCTTGATTTGGGTCAGGTGAGACAACCATAACATTCAGAGAGGTCATATGAAGAG
The DNA here is from genome assembly GCA_008636005.1 of Striga asiatica. Lineage (NCBI taxonomy): Eukaryota > Viridiplantae > Streptophyta > Magnoliopsida > Lamiales > Orobanchaceae > Striga > Striga asiatica. The sequence goes on along the minus strand of BKCP01005983.1, from coordinate 260,693 downwards.
GATTATGATTTGCAACTTGAGGTTGAGTTGTCTGAGCCTTCATATTTGTAGGTAGTTGGCTATCTTATATGTGATAACAACTCTTAGCATTATGGTTGTTGAGTCCACATAGTTGACAAGAAGGCCTATTGTTGTTTTTGTAGCCTCGAACTCTTCATTCTCTATAATTGTTAAACCTTCATCTCCCTGTCTGAGAAGAAAATGAACCCTTTGTGTTGATGAAGTTAGAGAAGTTTCGTTGAGGGCTTCTCAATTGAAGCTAGATTCAGTGATTCACACTAGGCACAAATCCATCAGGATTGACTATGTTTTAAACTCCCATATCAAGTCTTGATTCAAGTCTAAGCAACACAGCATATACTTCATTTAGAGTATATGTTTCAACCCTTGAGGTGATAACAATAACAGCAGGGTTACATTCATTACCTAGACCAACAAGAATGTAGGGGATTTTGTTCTGTTCTGAAAGAAGTTCGGCAGCTATACCTAGGGCATCACAACAGGCTTTGACCTTGCCCAAGAACTCCCTCATTGCAATTGCAGCTTGTGGTGAATGAGTCTAGCTTTAGATACACAAGAGAAATTAGCTTCCAAGGACCACCATACATTTCTTGATGTGTTCTTTCGAACCATCATAATAAGTAGATTCTCACTTAGAGAGGATAACAAAAAAAGACATAAGGAGTTGATCCTATCTTAACTAAGCTGCATATTCTCGATTTAGAATTGGTTGAGATGTGTTTTCAAAAGAGATGAAGCATTGTGGTGGAATGCAATGTGCTGCAATGAAGCTTTCCAAGCCATAACCGATGATAGAACTATAAGTTTGTTGTTTCCATAACAAATAATTTGTATTTTTGAGCTTGATATAGGTTAACTGATCTTGAGGTTGGATGAACGATCAACTATTGGTTGATAAATGATTGTTTTTGTTGTGTGATGAGGCTTGAGAGGCCATTTTTTGAATGAATTGGTAGATCTAAAAACTAAACCAACCCAAAAAAACTCGAGCCCTATGATAGATCTAGCTTTTGGTATCATTTTAGGAAAGGTAAGGAAAGCATATCGAAAAGATAAGAAGCAAGAAAGCTCAATCAAGTTTCTTTCATTTCTCCATATGTGACATTACACCTTTCCTTCTTCATTGCTTGCTAGAGTTACAAATGTAGTAAGATATATATAGTAAGCTTTCTTAATCCTATGGTCTAGATTACATCATCATTGTCTTCTTTGTATTGATGAGTTGTATATCCTCAAGATTCTTTCTCCTTTTACCCAAAGGTACTTCATGATGACTAGACAAAGACTTGTCTTGATCTGCTATTTCCATGCATTGACTATGAAGGCGAGGTGTCCGAGATTCAGTGTCTTTTTGTGCAATATACTTGTGTGTTAGTTTACATGCATGTCATGTATGCTATCAACTAGGCATGCTAGAACGCTAGAATGGTTGTTTGAGAATGAGTATGAATAAATTGGATACGATTTTGAGTTCGAGCAAGCGCATAAAGGCTCCAGGCACATTGGCGTTATAACTCCAGAGCAAAAATGAATATATAAACAACATTACGAAGCATAGATTTTTACCATGTCAGCATCCGAAGCCCGAGAATCTGCCCCTTAGGCTCAACATGTTTTGAATTAATATATAGGGAGGGATTTATGGAGAGTTATAAACACATGCAAGTTCACTAAAATCTTGTGTATTTGAAGTGCCACTATGTACAGGATAACAGTCATTGTATCTTGGAAATCTTTGTCGAAAATCATGAGCATTAATTAGTAAGAATTTCGTCTTACATATAGCATGTTTCATGTGTCTCGAATTTGATAATTTTTTGTTCGAGTTTGTTCGAGAATCATGTTGTGGTTGAATCGAGCTATTTGTTATCATTATATATTCGTACTATTTTTTGTCATTCTACGAAAGACAAATGTACACACTATCTCCATCATTATTTTTGTAGAGCTACGATTGATTTGTTTTCAATTTATATTTGGTCAAGTACACCTTATTGTATTTAGTTACAAGCAATGAAAACATTTAAAGAAACAAAAAGGGTTCTCATGAAGTGATACCAAAAATAATTTTTTTCTTAACAATTTGTCTGCAGAACCCAGCCTAGGATAATGAGATGTTCATTATATTGCACAAATGAGCTATTCGAGAAACAACAGTGGATCATGAGCCTGTCCCTAAATGTTCTCCCAAATCCAGCGTTCCTTTCTTCATCATTGCAACAAATTCATCATAATTTATTTTCCCGTCCTGTGGCAACAATAAAAAAAAAAATTAAAGCAATTTCATAGGTTAATTCTATTAATGAGTCAAAAATAAGTTCAAATCAAGAAGATGCGGTATAAATAAACGAGGCAGCATACTTTGTCGGTGTCGACATCATCAAGAACCTCGTCAATTGTAGCTTCATCCCCCATTCCATATTGTGTCATGGCCTGCCTAAGCTCATCTCTCGTTATGTGTCTGATTGCATGCAAATTGTGAATTAACATTGTTCTTCTCCCTCGGTTAGCAATAAGAATTAACATGATTAATTGTAACAAGTAACAAAACATGAATATTGGAAGTCAAAGAAGAAAGTTATTAGTTACCCGCTGTTATCCTTGTCAAAATACTGAAAAGCCTTGTATAGATTCTCCTCTTTATCCAGTCTGTGTCGGTGCATGGTCGCGGTTATGAACTCGATATAGTCTATGGTCCCATTCTTGTCCACATCAGCCTATGGTAAGCAAAAACGAACATTACATATTATATCCTCGCTCGTATTCTTTTACGATGTTGTAAAGAATTCTTACAGCTTCCATTAGTTGTTGTATTTCGATTTCACTGAGCTTGGATCCGAGCTTAGACAGCCCAGCTCGTAGTTCTTCGTACGTGATGGTCCCACTTCTATCTGTGTCTATGTTGTCGAACATTTGTTTCAGTCCCTTGATTTCTTCTTCCGACAGGTTTTCAGCAATAACCTTCATCCAAATCCATACTCGTAAATCAGCAAATTTATATTTCATTCATTGGTTTGTTTATATTTATAATTATTTTCTTTTGCTAGTATTTATTTGATTACTTGATTCAATATTCATCCAATCTTACTAATATACCTTAAGTGCAAGCTTTTTCAGCTTGTTCATGGCCCTGAATTGCTTCATCCTGATTAAAACTGCGCTGTCGATCGGTTTATCAGATGCTTCACCATCTTCCTTAAGCCATGGGTGCTCTGATCAGTTGATCAATCAAGTTTCATTTCACGGCCTCATTTGAGTTCATTTTAAATTGTATGAAAAAAAAATAAATTTGTTGATTACTTTACTGACCAAGTGCCTCATCAGCTGTAATTCTTTTCTTTGGATCAATGGTCAGCATTTTCTTAATGAGATCTTTGGCACCATCAGATATCGAAGGCCATGGGGACGATTGGAGATCAACATGACCCGCCAGAATTTCCTCAAATATGCCTTTCTCCGTCTCTGGAAACGCAAAGCACTCATTGGATGAATTGAATTTGAAAGGTTGTAATCTAAATTATATCAGCACTTATACACAAATCAATATAATATTATGCATACAAAATCAAAATTAGAAATTTCAACCTACTAGTTAGACAAATGAGACCCATAGGATGATTTGAATATGAGTTCGTAATCAAAACAAGATTTTTTATTTATGAAATTTTTTTTATGTTTAGAGTATTTGATCAAATAATGATAAACTTACCAGCCCAAAAAGGAGGGAATCCACTTAAAAGTATGTACAGTATAACTCCAGCACTCCATACATCAATCTCCTTCCCGTAGTTTCTTCGCAGAACTTCTGGAGCTACATAGTAAGCACTCCCCACAACTTCTTTGTACACTTTTCCTGAATTTTTTTTATGAAAATTTGAAGTAAAATGAAAATAAGAATTTTGCAACGTTTTACTCGTTTGAAATGATTTTTGAGAAATTGAATTACAAGTACAAATAAGCACCAATGTGTATGGCCTATTCATGAAATGAGAACCAAGTAAGTTGTGAATTATATGAAATTGGAGTTCATTTAATTAGACACAATCTCATATATAGTCATTACTTTTGGCACAATCCAAATCCATTAAATATATGCCACTCTATATATTAGTGCAGAGTTTTGCGAGAATATATGAGTCAAGTTTTGGTGCTTTTACAATTTTATATGTTGGTTATTCATAATCCTATATGGTTAATTCTGATGAGATTTTAACTTTTGTAATTAGTAAGACATATTAAATTATAAGCTTTTCTATTATATTAAATTATAAATATGTTTTAAAAATTAATAACATTTGTATTTGTTATTATTTTTTATATATAATAAATCAGTTATTCATCTCTTAGTGAATTTATTGTATATATAAATTAGTTAGATTCACTACAAGAAATTGTCAAAATGCCAATAAAAATTACCAGTAAAAACTTTTCTGTTGGAGATTACCAACAGATCAAAAAGGGATTAACAATGCATTATATATATAATTATTTTATACGGATTACTAACACAATATTACAACGAAAAAAAAAATCTTCTTATTCTGTTGGCAGATAGTGACGGAGATAGAAATAACAGGAATTATCAATTAAATAAATTTATCAACAAACTCATTATCCGGAGTTAGAAAAATTATAATAATATGATATGGGTAAGTTGTTTTTATAATATAAATGACAATATAATTTTAAAAAAAATATTTAAAATAAAAAACAAATTAAATTTTTTCTCTCTTTCTGAATTTAAATATAATTTATTTTACTAACATCCATCATATAATACAACGTGGTTGTACTAGTTTAGTATTTAAAAGCAAGTTCATAGTCATTTTTCTTGGGTGGATTAAGTTTTTCGTATTCAACCCAGTAAACTGCAAACGAATCAAGTATACAATGTTAATCATTGTACATGGCGTCGTTCTTTGTTAACATAAAATATCGTTAAGAAAGTCATAGAACATGTTATGGACGATGGAATTTCGATTCTTAAGGTGGTCCTTGGATATAAATTATGATAACACAAATTTAATCAAAACTCAAATTTAATTTAACCCAGCTTTCTTCAATATATTTAAATAATATCAATCAATCATCCTCACACATCACATCAACTATAATTCACTTTTCATCCACTCAAATAATTTAAAAGCTCATTACTTCCAATCACATCTCTCTAATACTTTTACATCAAATTAGTTTCAATTATTTATTTATAAATTATTTTAATACAAACTCAAAATCTCATTCAAACTCAGTTCAACCTTTTTTTTTTTCAAAATTAACTCTGACTAACAAAAAAGTCCAATAAAAAAGAACTTATATACCCTGGAAGAAAAGTCAGTCAGTCCATTCTCAAATATGCAAAAATTTATAATAGTAGATAGAAGCATACTTTAGTTGCATTAGATAAGCCTAACGGTTAGATAGTCATACTTTTCAATCAAACTACATACTATGAAACTCCAATGTCATATTTAAGAATAAATATAAATAAATGTATAGTATTTCTTGGAATAAGGATATAATAATTTTGTTAAAAGAGTATGATAAGTTGACCCGCGTAATGGTTATGCCGCTCATTAGAGGTTCTTTTTTTTACTTGTTTTGAAATTGAGATTTTTTTCCTCCTTTCATNCTATTACACCTTTTTTTTTGTCGAAACGGCAATTATATTAAAAACTAAAAAAAATCAAAAGAGTACAAAAGAAGCGTGTCAACTGACACGAAGGAACCAGAAAAACTGGACCTACCCCCTTCAAACAACACAGGTGTCCAAGGGGTACAACCTTCAACAAGAAGACAAAAAACAACACTGAAACACAACTCCATAAAGGAGATAAAACTTCATGAAGGAGACAAGATGTCAGACACCACTGGACTTGACAAAACAAAACAAAAATAAAAGAAGACTAAAACTAACACACATCTAATGTACAAAAAAGAGAAAGACCTCCCCTAAACCTAGCAGAAGAACCACACGACCACCTAAACTGACAACCGAGTCACACCCACGACCAAGAACCTCAAATGAGCAGCAAAACTAGACTCTAAACTTCAAAACTACGGCCAGTCAAACCGCCTAGACGAATTTTCAGTCCATATTTGGACCGGAAGAGCTTTGGGGCCCAGGAAAAGAGGGGAACCACCAAGAATATGTTGGAGGGCTCGAGACAAGGAACCATGGAGTCACCTCGTGGCTCGCATCCAAGTGGCCAGGCCCAATGACCCGAATCCCCTAGGAGCTGACCACACCCGTGCCTCCATGGTGCTGAAAATGAGTTCGCGAATGGTAGGGAAATGTGCATGTCTACCTCTCAAATATGCTAGAATATCACTTGTGAGTTGTCTCACATCGTTCATACATGGAAAATAAATTCACCTTATAAAACCAATCGGCTACTCCTTCCACCAATTGGTTTTGGGATGGAACCCCGCTTGAGCTTCATATGGACTTTTCCCCGTTCATGGTGCGCTTCATGTTAGTGGGCTCGCGCCCGTTTCTCCCCCAGTTTCTGTCATGGTATCAGAGCCGGTTCTATTGGTGACTGTGCGATGACGGACCCGTCACCCAGCTCAGTTGGGCTTGGGGTTTTGAAGAACTCACAAGTGAAGGGACGTGCTAGAATATCACTTGTGAGCTCAGCTCAGTTGGGCTTGGGCTTTCGAAGAACTCACAAGTGAGGGGACGTGCTAGAATATCACTTGTGAGTTGTCCCACATCGTTCATACATGGAAAATAGACCCACCTTATAAGACTAATGGGCTACTCCTCCTTCCACCAATTGGTTTTGGAATGGAACCCCACTTGAGCTTCATATGGACTTTTCCCTGTTCATGGTGGGCTTCATGTTAGTAGGTCTGCGCCCGTTTTTCCCTCAATTTCTGTCATAATATATAATGTTACTCTTTCCGCTTTTAAGAAATAATAAAAATGTTATATAAGTTCTATGTTAATACTTAAATATCCACTATATATATGTGTATATTTTCCAGCTCAATAATAAGCACATAGAAGGGTATCTCTATCAGCCCCACCATTTTAGAAAAAAGTTAAATGGGAAAACAAGACTGGTCTGCTTGACCTGTCAATTTATAGTTGACCCCGTTGACCTATAGTGACATCCACACGTATAACACAAGTATCATGTTACACCAAAGAAAACGACCCTACACTTGCCCACTGTCGTACATTTGTAAATCGAATTTCTAAATTTCGTCCATGCAAGATGTTCCATCTTTTTCTGCACAACAGAGTAGAAAAAAATCTGTTGATCACCACTAATATTTGTCCATAGTTCCGCGTGAGCCTCCGAAAAGTTGAAGTGACCAAATGTTGCAAAGTCTACTTGAAGAACCTAAGAGTCTAAGACCAATTGGGCCTCTGGGTCGGGTCATCACCTTTGCCCTATAAAGTTCAAACCTCAAATATCACTTTTAAGTTTTATTTTTTATTTCATTATATTGGATGGATGATCGATGTCATATTTTTTTGTAACATGTTTATTTATCCAATAGAATAGAAAAAAAGAACGTAACAATTAGTAACCAATATTTAGTACCAAGTGCCCGTGAGAACAGTTAATTAAAACTCACGGTTCAAAATTCACACATTTGAAGCAACTGATACTTTAGATAAAAGCAATCTACTCAATCAAACTAATCTAATCACAAGAAAACCTCATCTACCTAATTCTAAATAGGTATACTCCTCAAATAATTCAAAAATAGATAGAATGTACTGCCTGATCGTTCCATTAAAATAGAACACAGTTTCAGTTAATGGACTAGAATTTCACCGTCTCAAATGCTAATGGACCAAGTTTGCAATTGTACGCAATTTCAATAAAATATAAGGAGAAAAGACTTATTGTTCTGTGTGTTTGCCTTTTAAGTTGGTTCTAAACTACATTTACTGTAGTTATCCCAACTAAATTCAACTGATTGGCTGATTTATTCGGCTGTTTAACTGTTTTCTATTCTGTATTTATGTGTTTCGTTCTATGAATTCTATCTTTTCCACAAAAGAAAAAAATAGAAAGATATTAAGCTAACCCGAGTCGATAAAAACGGAGAGCCCAAAGTCGGTGGCCTTCAACGGCGCGTCCTCGTCTCGACTAACCATCAAGAAGTTCTCTGGCTTGAGATCCCTATGCATGACCCCCATGAAATGGCAGACGTGGACCACGTTCACGACCTGCCTCCCAATCCTCGCGGCCTCCTTTTCCGAGTAGCTCCCCTTGGCCGTTATCCTGTCGAAGAGCTCCCCTCCCGAGCACAGCTCCATCACCAGATGCAGTCCCTTCCCGTCCTCGTGGGCCCCCCTGAACTCCACTATGTTGGGCTGGCCGGTCAGGTGTTGTAAAATCATGATCTCACGACGCACGTCCTGCATGTCCTTCTCGGTTTTCAGCTTGCTTCTCGAGATGGACTTGCACGCGTATTTGAGGCCGGTCGATTTTTCGGTGCAAAGGTACGTAACGCCGAACTGGCCTCGCCCGAGCTCACGGTCGAGGTCGTAGAGAGATGTGATGTCGGAGTAGGGTTTTCCTAGGATGGGGCCGATGGGCGGTGGGGAAGGGGCGGGTGGAGGTGGGGCGGACCAAATCGGGTCATGGTGGTGGGGAAGGGCAAAATCGGAAGAGGAGGAAGTTGATGAGATGTGGATGTCTCTGGATCTCTTCAATTTTGAGAAGCAGAATCCCATTTGGAAAGAGAGAGAGAGGGAGAATGAGGAAGAATTGGAGAGAAGAAATGGTTATGGGGTTAAGGATGTCAGAGAATGGACAGGGATTGAATTGAGTCTGCTTTATGAGATGCTTTGCTTAATGTGGGGTTTAGGGGTGAGTGTGTTTTTTGGTTAAACTGTTTTCTCTTTTCTGTTATACTTGGTCTGCTTTCTTGGTATACCCATATTACATAATTTACATTACCTTTTCCAGGGAGGATATATATATAAAGAAAAAGTACCTTATGTGTCCATTTCGGTTGGTTAATGTTCTGTTTAAATTGATAATTCGGTCGATTTCGGTTATTGGCATAGTATGATTCAATTATTTCGGTTTTCCTAATTTGGTTCGGTCGTCGATGCACACCCCTAATTGTGTCCATTCCCTTTCAAATTTCTGCGTCCGCCACTGGAGAGAGTGATGGGAAAGAGAAGTGAGAGAGTATTGGGACTTGTGAGAGAGAGGTGAAGATGCAAATTAATATATATTGTAAGGTAAAAAAAAATTGAAAGAAGGAAAAAAATGTTGGGAGAATGAGAATAAAAATTAATTATTTATCTTTTTCTTTTTTAAAATTACTTTGAATATATCAAAAGCTGATAGAGAATTAAGTAATAGTTTTATATTTTTTTAAAATTGGCCAATTATTTTAACGAAAACAAATTGGACCAAAAATTAACACATCATACACATCTGATCCATTAAATATGTGGTCAAAATTATTAATAAATGATGTATTTTAAAAATTAATTGGGAAACTACATGTTTTAATTGGATTACATTATGTGACCATTTTTAAATATTAACAGTATATAAGTAGTCAAAATTTGGTGCAATCTCAAGTCAATCTTTCAAATTTCAAATGAAGAAAGAACTGATACTCCAACTTACATTTCCGAAACACAATTCTTGGATGGTGAAGCATCCTAGCAACCCAAACTCTCAAGTTGGTGACATTAAATTATAAAAGCCATTACAATAGGCTTTTTTTTTTTTTTTTTTTTTTTNCAACACCGAAAACAATTCAGGTTTTACAATCCAAATGCATCCTGCAAGAAACTAAAGTACAAGAACAAATCTTTCATTCCTTTCATCAGTAGCAAAGGTAGAATATTAGCAAATTGAAGCCTAACAACAGCTTTAGCAAATTAATGTTTGAGCCAATAGAATTAGATCATGATCATCCCTTACAAACGGTCCTCACGCACTTTGGGTGCACCTCATACCCACACCCGATGCACTGGTAGGCCCATCCGGCCCCTTGCTCTTCACAATCGCAGCATATGAAGGGCCCACCTCCATTCCCTTCCGACACCAACATCAGCTCATGCTGGTGGCCCGAGTGGTACTCCGATTCCGGAAGCTTCCGGGCCTCCTCATCCGCCTGCCTCGTCAGCAACTCTATTCTGTCTCCCGTGAATGGGTAAGCCTTCTCCAGGTACAGGTTCACTAGGTTCCTTCCCGACTTTGTCACCGTTTTCCCATCCGTCCCCAAAATAACCAAGCTCGGAATCCCCCGAACGTCGAAATACTTTGCCAGCCTTTTTATGTTGGGGTCCCCATAAGGTAGGGCCAGCCATGGCATGGTACAGAAATAGGACTCGAAACAAGTTTGACTTTGGTCGCTCGAGATGAACACTATCTCAAAGCCTTGTGTGCCGTTGAAGCCCATATCTTGGTTGATTTTCCGGTAGATGGAGGCTAATTTGGGGGTGAATTTCATGGCCGGGGAGCACCATTGAGCCGAGAAATAGAGTCCAATCGTTTTCCCGGTTAGTGATGTGACCGGAACCTGTACATAAATCGACTCAAGATGTAATAAACTTAGGCTGTGTGTGGTAATTAAACTAGTTGATATGCTAACTTATAGCTTATAACTGATTTTTGAACTTATAACTTTTAACTTATGAGTTATAACTGAAAATAAAAGTATTTGATAAAATTAGCTGATAAGCTAGCTGAAATAAAAATTTCAACCAACTTATTTGAAAGCTACTCAAAGAAGCTTATTAGATGAGCTCGAGCTTTTTAAAAAATGACGTCCTATCAAACAAATCTTAATAGAATCTTATTTGAATACAAAAAGTTTATAAGCTAACCAAATAAGCTATAAACTAGCTTATTTAGTTACCGAACATAGCCTTAATTGTTTACCAAGTTTAGAAGTCCCTAATTAGTAATGCATAGTTTTAAATTCAACAAATTAACACAAACTAGACTACCTTTTCTGGATTTGAATGACTCAAGAGAAAATCTCTTTCACGGTTAGTGAGCAAATCCTGCAGAGTCTGGTTTTCGTGCTTCTCGTTCTCGAGCCGCATCAACTCGTCCAACCTATCTTTCGTAAAAGGATAAGCTTGTGCCCCGTGTTGGTAAATGAGATCAACTCCATCTACAATTGTCGAGTCTTTATCACCGTCCGGTTGTAAAATGACCAAACAGGGTATGCTTTCCACGTCAAACTTCCGATTCAAAGCTCTCTTTGTATCCATGTCGGAAAATGGGATTGCAGGCCACGGCATCAAGGCACGATATTCATCGAACGCACTCTGGTCTTCGTCGGACGAGACAAAGACTATTTCGAAACCGGGATTTTGATTCTTCAGCTGCTCGTAAGCATTGGTCAGGAGTTTGGTGAACTGGTGACATGGCAGGCACCAATTGGCCGAAAAGTATATGGCGACGATTTTGCCCTCGAGATCCGAGATTTTGACCTGAATGTATGTAGTTTATAAACTGTTACTACTGATTTTCATATAAAAAGGGGTGTGTGTTTCTGTTTTTTTTTTTTTTTTTTTTTTTTTTTTTTTTTTNNNNATTTAGTATTGCTTAATTGGATGGCTACTGCCCGTTTGAAATTCATTGGATAAAAAATAAATCAATCGAAGATCGAAGCTCAATCTCCAAGAAGGAACTTCATGTGTACAATAATCACAAACAATGTACCCAAACAATGATTCTAGTGTTCCATTTCATATATAGTAGCCTTTTCTTCTTCGAAAAATAATTACAATCAAGTCGCCTGAATGTCAATATGTCATCATGTGTACAACAATCACAAATTCACAGTCATCTTAACATCTCCGAATTACAATCATCAGACATTACTGTATATCGACTCACATAACATTTTACTGATTCACAAATCACAACCAAGTCAAGTTCCAACTGGGTTTAATTTAATTTCTTCTAATTAATTATAATCTAATAAATTCATTGGAGTACAAACTTCTTTTTCCCTTTGCTTTTTTTTTTTCCCCCAAATAACCAGGTTAATCCAGAAACACACACCAATAAATAATATTTGATCAGCTCGAAAGAGTACTTACCTGAGTTCCAGTGGGCGAGAGTAAAAAGTCACGATCTTTTGATGAGGAAAGAGAACATAAAATAGGAGCAGATGAAGAAACTATTTCAGATTCATGATCATCACTCTTGCAATTTCTTACCAAACCATATCCATCATCAACTCCATTTTTACTCACTTCAAAATTTTCAACCTCAACTAATTCCTGCTTCGTAACTCTCTCTCTCTCTCTCCCTCTCTCTTACGGTTTGTTCCCACAGGTAAATGGAAGTATACTATTTCTCTCTACATATATTGGAGCTCGAAATAGTACTTAATTATTATTAATTAATAATTATTAATTTAATAATTTCTCATACGTTTTGGCTTGACAAATCAAATCAGAAAAGCGACACGTTTCATTTTTTCCAAACTTTATTATTAGTCCTCGGGAGTTGGGATAATGCTTCACAGGTAAAGAAAGCAATGAATTGACTGACTGCTCCTATTTTAATATTACTAGTAAGAATATTTACAAAAATAACAATATAAAAAATAATTATTTTTTTATGTTAATATATTCAGTTATTTTTATGAGTGGGTGTGACTTAAAATTTGAGTATAATTTTATAACTCTTTTAATTAATTTATGCTCATAATTTATGGTATTCAAGCAAGTATTTTATAACTTAAAAATGAAATTGAATGTTGAAAATTTTAAAGGATAATAAAATTTAATGCATGATAATATAATTAAATGTTATGTTACTCTTCTTTATCTCTCTTATCTAAAAGAGTTAGGCCTTCTATATGATTGACACATATCCATTTTTGTAGTCTTTGGCCTTCATATGACGACAAATGGCTTATTGTATGAGCGAACACGTGTACCATTAGTGAATTACCATTTCTACTACAAATGGCCTTCTAAACTACGTAGTGTATGGTCTTTT
>BKCP01005983.1:219743-247693 GCA_008636005.1 Striga asiatica | reverse complement strand
CGTGTATCAGCCTTTTGGTCCAGTACGCAACAATAAATTACTCTCTCTGTTTCGTTTTAAATGTCGTTGTAGGGTGTCAACTTTTTTGCAAATTAATTGTCATTGGAAATATTATATTCATTTTTACATCTTTATTCTCTTTAACAAGCATTATCTCTTATCATTATCTTTAAAAATCACCCATTAATAAATCAAAAACTAAATTTAATAAGATTAAAAAATAAGATTATTACACAACTCATTAAAATCGTAATTTAGAAGTTTTAAATTAAAACGATATTTAATAAAAAACGGAGGGAGTAAATGGTAATTAAATGTCAGCTTTTGCTGACACCCGCACGTCTTCCTCTTAAAAAGCCCAAAATTAAGGAATACCACTCCTTTTCCATTTCCCAAACTCATTTCTGAAGAATTTTTTTTTTCTCTCACGTTCCTCCTCATTTCTCCTCCTCCTCCAACCCTAATCGCCCAATATCACATTTTCTTCTTCCCTTCGCTACTGACACCATAATCACCCTCTCCACTCACTTTCTGAAAATCCTAATCGCCCAAAACCTCTAGCACCTGTACCACGCCAACATCCATATAAGCTGGAAATGGCTCGAAACTCAGCGGCGGAGGAGTTTTCGCTGAATCAAATTATGGTGCATTTTTTTGTGAATTTATTCGTAATTACTTGACTTACTTTTGGTTTGTCATGATACTTACATTATTAACCTCATTTTTTAGCTCGAAGAGGGTTTTCCTTTGTGGATGTCGGCTCCGGTGACTGGGATCGCGATGGAATTCCCAGCGAGCGAAGGGGCTTTGTCCTGCTCGCCGCCGACCATATCCAAGCCAAACTCCATGAGGTTGATCTTAGATGCCAGGAATTTTTATTTTTTAATATTACTATTTGCTGGTGAAGTTACGTAAACCATCAGTGGTTGCTAGATGAACATGTTGAAATTGGGGAAATAGTTGATGGGTTTTGTACAAATTTGATTTAGAGCTCATGCTTTGAACTGGTTTTGGTATTTGATTGAGATCATGTGTGATGTATGTTTGTTGAATTCCAAAAGCAATCTTTTGGTCTGATTAGACCAACCTGTTTTTTGCCTAATATACTCTCTGAATATTATAAATTATTGGCCAATAAAAGTTAACATGGAGTCAGATTAAAGGTTCAAATTACTTTCACCTCTGTTAAAAGCTTTTTGGGTGAAGTCTGAGATGACGTTTCTGTGGATAAATGGAAGACATATATATTAGTAGATTCTGGAGAACAATGGGAGTGCAATTTATAGCATTTGCATAGATTTTTTAGCTTTCGGTTCATTCGTAGGATCGGGGCCCTTCTCCTCCAGAAAGACTACTGTCATTTAAAATTTATGTGTTGTCAAATTTATTTGTTTCTTTAGTGTCTTTTGAGTGTTGTGTCTCTGCCATTGATTGTAGTTTTGATCCCATCAAAGAGACGTAGTCTAGCAATTGAGTTGTTTCATATTCATTTTTCTATCGCCTTTTTAAAATGATACTAATTTTGAATGTTTTGACTTCTGGCATATTACTGTTGTTCATAAGTGGGCAAACCAGGTACAGGTGAGCAAGTAGTGGATGTTAACCTGAATTTGCGTTAAGTACTGTCCTCTCCTTAGTGTGAGAGTATTATGTTTCCTTTTTCTTCTAATGTTATTTGTGCCGAATGATTGATGAAACCATATACTAATACCGGTGTTCATTGTTCTGTTTGTCATCCTTGTTGGAGCATTTAAGGTCGTCATATCAAACTGGTCTCCCTTCGCTCCAAATGGAGTACAGTCGTCAATATTGACTATGGACAACAGTCGTCGTCTTATCATACGTTGGATTCGACGTGGTCCAATATCATAAAGTTCTAAAATTTCAAAGAGTCCAATATAACCACTTAAACTCACTATTATTACCAAATAAAAATTCTAATTACTATCAATACATATCATCCCCTTATATATAATTCTCGAATGTACTGAATCTAAGTAGCAGACTCGCATGCTTCGGGATCTTAGGTGTCAAAAATTTCATGCTTCATTATTTGACTTCGATAAATTTTAATTTAATTCTAATCCAAAAATAATTAAGTCCGAATTACCATAAATATGGTGACTATTTATGATCATTTTAGATGTATTAATTGTATTTTAATATCATTTCCTATTATAACCATTGAATTGTAAATGTATTTTAAAAGTTAATAACTTTTGTACTTTTTATCGATTTTATATTTATTATATATCAAATTATTCATCTTTTGATAAACTTTAATTTGACATCCATATTCTATGTATAAAATAAATAAATTATATTTATCTTTATAATAATAATACAAATTATTTATTAATATTAATTAAAAAAATAAAATTATTTCTCAATTAATATATTTTATGTTTAAAGTAGTTATATGTTATAAATTATAAAATTATTTTAACTCGAAAGTTGACTTTATGGATAGGAAGAAAATCATTACAAGATACAACTTATTGAAATTGTATCAATTTAATGTCTGAATTTTATTATATTTCAACAGAAATTTTACCGTTTACTTATTTTCAATGTAAGGCTCAGTTAACATTACTTTTTTGACATAATATGTGAACCGTGATATTATTTTAATAATCTATATTTTACATATTCATTTAAAAAAGAATATTAACTATATTTGACAATTAACTTAAACGGGAAAATAAATCAATATAAGTTATATTTATGCAAAAGTTTAATAAATTTTATTTTTAAAATAATTATTAAGAGAATTATAAACATATAATTTAAATATTATTTTGATTAATAATCTAAATATGTAGTGAGATTAAATATAAATAAAAATATGTAATAAAAATATAAAATCAAAAATTGAGTTGATGAAAAATGAAAACTAAAAATTTTATTAAAATATTATTTTATACTTTTATTACATATCTATATTAGTAATAAAAATATTATCTCGATTAGTTATTTTTTAAATCCACTTATCAATTTTTAAAAATAATCAATATTAAACTTTTTCAAAAAAAATTATATAGATTCATTTTCTTATTAACGCAATTTTATTAAACATATTTCTTTAGTATTATAAGTATGTAAAATATAATTACAACAACATAATATTTTTTTACATAGTTATATTATAAAATAAAATTAGTTGGTTCACATATTTATGTCAAAAAGTAAAGGTAATTGGGTTTTATAGTGAGAAGTTGAATAAAAAAGTGAAATTTAAATTGAAAATAACTTAAAATATAAGTCTTCTCTTAAAAATAATAAAATTCAAATATTAAATTAATACAATTCTAAAAAGTTGGTTTTGTAATTGGTGTTTCCCTTATGAATAAGTATAAATTAACCTAAATTTTTTAAGTGTGGTTTAACGATAAGTTTGAAAACTAGTGTAAGGGTAAACATTTTAGCATGCAATTACTGCTTCTATGGTTTAGTTTCACACATATTTAAATACTACCCAAATTAGTATGCATTGCTTTTGATGGCAATTTTTAATCTAGTAAATACCAATTTCTTCTATATATAGATAAAGGCACTAAGTTCGTTGGGCTTAAATTGTTCTACTTTTGTGTCATCAAGTTTGTCCTTACGCCCAATACAATATAAGAATTCAAATGCTAAAATACTTCAAATGGTTACGATCGGACATGCCAAACTTCATATTTTAGTAAGATAATGCATTTTTTTTTTTTTTTCGAAACGATAGGTTAATTAAATTATCACAAGAATCAAATACAAGGTTTGGGGGCTAACTAGCCCATAAGAATACAGAAGAGGAATGACAACTTCTCTAATACTAGGAGTTTGTATCCTTCCCCGGCAGAGGCCCGGCAAAGATCACGGGGATGAACTCCAAACTCCAACCCTAATCAATATGTACTGTTGGGCACCAAAATTAGCCAACCATTGCACCTAACAGGACCTAGTTGGCTAACAAAAACCTAAGCAACAGAAAATAACAAGCAACAGACTAACTAATCGGACCAAAACATAGACTTACTACACAAACTTAGCACAAATATTAGTATATTCCAGCCACTCCTTACAAGCTATATTCACCGTGGCAGCTTCAGGCCTTATTTCATTCTGAAAGACCCATAAGTTGCGGGTTTTCCAGATCCACCAAAGAATGTAGGTGGAGAGCTGTAGTCGAGCTTCTGCAACAGGGTTGAAAGGAATGGAACAGAGATGCATCCACCATGCCTTAAAAGAACCAGAGAAATCTGTTGTGCAATCCCAGGAAACAGAGGAAAATTTCCAAATGAGTATGGATCTTCTGCACTGGAAAAAAAGATGCTCCTGGTTCTCAATCCCTTCACCACAGAGTTTGCAGGTATTGTCAACTGGGATTTTCCTTGTTGAGAGGTTGTTCATGACAGGTAGGATATTGTTCATGCATCTCCATATGAAGTGCTTTAGCTTGTCTTTAATTTGCAACTGCCAGGTTCTCCTCCTTATGGCCTTTAGTTCTTTGTGGTTTGAGCTTGATTCTGGGATGTCCATGAGTCTCCATTTTTGTTCCACAAGCTTGGTGTATGATGATGATACAGAGAACTTCCCATTCCTGGCCCACTCCCATCTTAGTCTATCTTTTCTGTGTGGGTCTAGGCCTGTTATGCTCAGTATAGCAGCTGCTTCTCTCTCCTGGAAGTGTTCCTCAATGACCTGCTTATTCCACCTTTGACCTGAGGCATCCATAAGGTCTTTTACCCAAAGGGTCTCCTGGCTCAGAGTGTTGTTTGTTGACAATTTATATCCTGGGAGGCTAGGGACCCAGGGGTAGTCCCTTATTCTTGTTGATTTGCCATCAAAAATCTCAACCTTCATCCCACCTTGAGTAGAGTCTCTCACCTTCATCCAACTGCTCCATAGCTATGAGCAATTGGATTTTTGCTTAGTTGAGAAGAAGCCTGATTTATGAAAATAAAGTCCTTTCAGCACCTTTGAGACCAGGAGATTAGGGTTTGAGTTGATTCTCCGGAGCTGCTTTGAGATTAAGGCCTTGTTGAACAGATGGAGGTCATGAAAGCCAATTCCCCATTTGTCCTTAGATAATGAGACTTGGTCCCAGGATTTCCAGTGAATACTCTTTGTTTCTCCTTCCTTTGTGCACCACCAAAAATCAGAAATGCAACTTGAGATCTTGGATGTGACTGACTTTGGCAAGAGGAAGCAAGAGAAAGCATATGTTGGGAGTGCTCCCAGTACAGCCTTGATCAAGGTTTCTTTTCCTGCATAAGAGAGAGTTTTGCAATTCCAGGTCCCAATTCTTTTCTTAACAGTTTCTTCCACATAAGCAAATGTGGCATTTTTTGATTTCTCAATACCTAGGGGTAACCCTAGATATTTGGAAGTGCTAACAGCTTTTAGGCCAAGCAGAGTGTTGCAGATAGCTATTTGGGTGATCAGGGGTGTGTTTTTACTAAAGAAAACTGAGGATTTTGTTAGGTTAACTTTTTGGCCAGAGAGTTGTTGGTAAGTGTTCAGGATTTTGAGAATGTTAGAGGCTTGATTGAGGTCTGCTTTGGCTAACATAAGGGTGACATTTGCAAAACACAAATGGGTGAGGGTGGGGCAGTTTTTATTCATTCTGATTCCATGGAAGTTACCTGCAGAGACTTCAGAGTTGATAAGGTGAGTGAGCAGTTCAGAAAGGATTATGAAGAGGTAGGGAGATAGTGGGTCTCCCTGCCTTAATCCTCTTGATGAAGAGATATAGCCACAAACATCACCATTGACATTGAAAGAAAAGGAGGGAGATGATATGCAACACATAATCCACTTAACAAATGTAGAATTAAATCCTAATTGAAGTAGTACCAATCTCAATCCTTCCCATTCAACTCTATCGAAAGCCTTTGCTATGTCTACCTTAATGGCATATAATAGTGTTTGCCTGCTCTATGATTTTTCAGGAAGTGTATGATTTCATGAGCAATGATCACATTATCAACAATCTGTCTATTGGCTACAAAAGCTGACTGGTTTTGACTGATGCATAAAGGCAAGCAAGATTTAAGTCTATTAGCAAGGATTTTGGATATAACTTTGTAGGCCACATTACAAAGACTTATGGGTCTGAAGTTGGCAACAAGTACAGGGTTTGGACACTTAGGGATAAGGGTGATTAATGAATGATTCCAGCATTTAAGGAGCCTCCCAGAATTAAAAAAAACTAGACACAGCAGAGTACAGATCATTATGAATCAAAGACCAAAAAAATTGGAAAAAGATCGATCCCATACCATCTGGTCCAGGGGCCTTGTTGCGATTGATGCTATAGAGGGCTTCCTTCATTTCTTCAAGATTCACTTGGGCTACCAGTTCAGAGTTTTGCTCAGCTGAGATGACTTTCTTTAATCCTTGCATTAAGTTGCCCTCATCATTAAATCCTTCAGTTGAGAAGAGCTCGCTGAAGTAGTCTTCAATACAGTGTGATATGGCATCATGGGATTCACATGTAGTCTGATCATCTCTGACTAGCTTGTAGATTTTATTCTGTTTCCTTCTTATAGCAGTTTGAGCATGAAAGTATTTGCTATTCTTGTCACCGAACTTTAGCTAGCTAACCCTGGATTTTTGCTCCCAGTACTTAGCTTCAAAGTTGTATGCTCCTTTAGAAGGTCCCATTGTTGCCAATCTCTGAGGCCACTGTTTTCTCTCATTGCTGTCAGCTGCCTGTTCATGCTTTCAAGTTTTTTGGCATTTTCAGATTTGAATGTGCTACTCCATTTAAGTAGTTCAATTCTTGTGTTTCTGACTTTAGACTTGAAACTGAATATTGGGGTGCCATGAGTGTGGGTCTTCCAGGCCTTCTCAACCACTGCATTGATATCTTTCTTTTCAGTCCACCTTTTATAAAAAAAGAATCTCTTTTTACCTTTGGGCATTTCAGGTACACATCTCAAGATAATGAGGCTATGGTCTAATGAACTTCTGAAGATGTTTGCAGCTGTGGTTGTGGTGTATAATTGGGAGATATCTAGTGATAAGAAGAATCTGTCTAGCTTTTCTTCAATGAACCCTTCTCCTTCTTTGTTGTTACCCCATGTAAATGGGTATCCTTGGCAGTTGACTTCCATCATTTGCATATCATTAATGAATCCATTGAACAGGTTGCATGATGCTTGAGTTCTTGGTCTACCACCTCTTTTCTCATCTGGCTGAGTGATTTCATTGTAATCTCCCCCCCATAAACCAGTAGTTGCCCCAAGATGGTTTCTGTGCCTGAAAATATTCCCACTGTTGTTTTCTGGTCCCAAGATCTGTACTGGCATAAGTGAACACACCCCAACAGGTAACTTGTTTTTCCTCATCCCAAAATTCTACCTCTATGCTAAATTGAGTTTTGATGATTTTGAACACCTGCACATCAGGGTTCCAAAATAGTAGTAGACCTCCACTTCTACCAACTGGATCAACAGAAGTCCAGCTTTTACTCACACCTAAGCTTCTACAGACTGTGAAAATAAAATTATTGTTTTTTTTTTTTTGTTTCGGAAAGGAAGACAATATTCGGGTGATGGAGCCTCCAAATCTCCTTCAGCTGGGGAATTGTAGAGGGGCCACCTACACCTCTATAATTCCACACCGCAACTCTCATTTAGACTGTGGGGGCCATTTAGGGCTGGCCGCCTCCACCTTGACATCAAAGAGTTTCTGTTTTTTCTTCTGTTGATCCAGCTGATTACTTTCCATCTCTGCATTTGAGGGATGATGTTCTTCAATCACAAGGTGTCTTTTAGTTCTAGTAGCAATGGGTAGTGAAGGGTTTTCAGTGGTTTTGATTGGATTTTTCCTTTTCCATTTTGAGGCATTGATTGTTGGGTTAGCTTTAGGGCTGGAAGTTGGGGATGTGGGCTTTTTGTAGCTGGAGGTGTGGTCAGAGTGAATAGGAGGTGAGGTGTGAGGTGGTGATTGGGATATGTTAGCCATGAGCTCTGTATCCTTGACTAGGGTGCTATGAGGGTTTATAGTGGTAAGGGTTGATGAGAGGGGTAGTTGAAGGGGGGTAGAGGTGTGTTCAGGGCGAAAGGGTGGTGAGGTTTGAGGTGGTGATATAGTTATGTTAGCAATGAGCTCTGAATATTTGGCTAAGGTGTAATGAGGGTTCGAAACGGCAGGGGTTGATGGTAGAGGTAATCGAAGGGTGGTAGAGGGATGGGGAAGGGAAGTTGGAAATTCTGTGTCCATGTCTGAGGGTTGTGTTGGGATTATTTTTCCAGGTGCTGCATTTTCATTATTTGGGATGATGGGTTGTAGTGGTTGGTTTAGGGTGGGGTCTGATAGGAGAGGGTCCTTATCATGTTGTTGAGTGTTAATGACAGCAAGAGATTGGGTATGAATAGGTTGGGTTTGGCTTTGTTTGCTGGGGTTGGGGGAGTGAAAATAACTAGCTGTGTGAGAGGGGGAGGCAGATGAGCGTGGCGATGATGGATACCAACCTTCAGAGGCTTTGATCCACTCTCCAAAGAGCCCTTCTTTCACACTATCTTTGGTAATGTCTTCTTCTCTCTGAGCACATGATTTGTCTATGTGTCCAATACACCCGCAGTAAAAGCAAAAGTTTGTGAGTCTTTCGTATTTGAAATGCACCAGTACCTTCTTATCTGCAAACTGCACATTAGCACATCTAAGGAGAGGGATGGTAACATCCAAGACTGCTAGGATTCTAATGCATTTGTCTGCCAGATTTCCTCCACTTGGGACATTCACATTCTTGACCATCTTGAAGGCTTTTCCCAGTTTCATGCCCACTTCTGTTGAGTGCCAGTGTAACGGTAGGTTCCACGCTTGCACCTAGATGTCCATTTCACTAAAGCTCGGATGGTTATCTGTGAGATTCTCAGCCCATTCTCTTAGTATCAGAAATTGGTTTTCATATGTCCAGTTCATGCCCTTACTGACTTTGATTTTGTCTGTGTTGTCCGAGAATATGAATTGGAAAAAATTAGGGCTAACTTCTTTTACCGTCATTGGGGATTTAATTTGCCACATCTGGTTGACATCTCTCTTTAATCAGATCAAACTCGCCTTTTTGGTTCCCACAATTTTCCCTAGAAGGCTTCTGTTGCAGTCATCTGCACTGTTTACTATGTCGTCGGATTTAATAGCAATGACCGAGCTTTCATTTTCTGATAGCTGAAAGGATTGAAGCTTGGCAGAGATATCTTCTTCCATGGTGGTCTGGATGGTAGCCCAAGAGAAGAAATGACGGAACCTGGGGAAGAGGGAAAAAGAGGACGAAAGCAAAAGAAACGGGGACTACAAAGAGACTAATTTAAACGAGACTATGAAGTATCAATTGGATTGAGATTAGTACCTCTATTAGGATTAAATTCTCCATTAAAGGGGATAACGTACCTGCAATTGAAGGAATGCGGCTCTCAGTTGAGAGAAGGAACCCTCAAAAGAGAGAGAATTAGTAAGATAATGCGTTACTAAATTATACTTGCAGTTTTATTTTATATTTACGTGTGTGAAGTGATATGATATGAATTTTTTAAATATTTATAAATTGATAAATAAGTTTTGGATAGAAACTAACATTAATGCGTTGTACTGAAACTAGGGCTGCAAACGAGCCGAGCTGAGTTGAGCATTGGGCTTATCGAGCATGATTAATTTTTTTTTTTTTTGAAAATATAATATTAAAATATTAAGTAATTTAATCACAAGTGTGTTTCGGTGGACAACCTCTCAACAACATTTTGGAACCCTTAGGTCATGTTTGTTTATGAAAATTTTTCAAAAAAAATTCAATATTTTAACTCAACCATTTTTTTTAACTCAACTTTAACTCAACCCCACTATCATTAATATTATTAATATAATTAAATAATATCAATCAATCATTCACACACACACACCACATCAACCTTAATTTACTATTCATCTACTCACATTATTTTAACTAATCATCACTTCAATCATCTATCTCATACTTTTACATCAAATCAATTTTAATTATTTTATTTTAAATATTATTTTAATATACCCACTAACAACAAACCATACCACTTTTTTTAAATTTAACCAAATCAAACCAAAAAATTCAAACAAAATCAAAATTTTTCATAAACAAACATGCCCTTATTTTGTCGTGTTATAATTTATAACCGAGTATTATGGTATTGGCTATGACGGATGGAGTGATGGCCTGATGGGTATCTTTAAAATTGAAAGAAAATGAAAGCATTCCAAACAAGGCCTTCGGATCCGGACAACAACACTAATTATTAACCGCAGAAAATTGGACGGCATTAAGTGAGATCTTGCCACGTATAAGAAAAATTAAAAATTAGAGACAACTCTGATATGATAGTGAACTTCGATTTTAGTACGATTTGAGGGAAGTCCCATGTCCAACTCAAAACCGCAATTTCATTTTAATATTGTGTTTGCCATATTGTGTTCAGGTGTACGTGTCCCAATTCCATACCACTCACTTTTATTTCACTATTTAAAATTTTAAACTCATAAGTGCTACTATTGTATTGTTTTATAAAGAAAAAGTATTCGTAAAGAAAAAGGGTGTGATTATTTATGGATTCAAACTAGTTTTTATTTGGTTTGTTTTTTAATTATAGTTAATTTTAAAAAAATATGGTATAGTTAGTTGTTAGTAGATATATTAAATAATATTTACAAATAATAATTAAAGTTGATTTGATGTAAAATAAGAGAAAAATGATTGGAAGTGATAGTTAATTTAAAATTATGTGAGTGGATGAATAGCGAATTAAAGTTGATGTGATGTGTAAAAATGATTGTTTGATCTTATTTAATTACATTGATAATATTAGAGATAGTGGGGTTGGATTAAAGCTAAGTTAAATTTGAGTTTTGATTAATTTTTTTACCGTTCAAACCATATCCAATAGCCCCCTAAGGGAAAGACGGAATAGTACATTTGTACATGGTACCGATTATCGACACGACTTATCAATAGTTCTATTTATTGGGGATTGGGAAAATGGGTTTCATTTAAATTTTGTGAAAATTGAAGATCATTTTTTCGGTGGTTGAATATCGACAGTGGTTGAGTCTTGATTCTGGTATTTATCTTGTATCTATATATCGGATATTGTTATTATTGACTTGTGTCTTTAGTTGAAGGTCTCGGCTAAATGTGGCTGCCTTTAACTTAAGCTAGTATTCTTAAATGTATCTAGGCTACGAGTGTGTTTCTAGTCCTCCCAGTGCTCATGCTGCTTGATTAGTTGGATGTATTCGAACCATTGGTTTGTTATGAATTTTCTATCGTTTAAAAAAAAAAAAAAAAGGAATATCGACGGTGATGTGCAAATTTCCTGGAAATGGGAGTTAAATTAGTTAGGTGACAGAGTCACGTATTAACTCAAGTTTTGAAATACCTCTAATATTCAAGTTAAAGATTTGACTTATGAACTGCAATATAATAATCTTTTTTTTTAGGTACGATGAAGGAGGCCATAGAGGCCAGGGACGTAGTCCTTTCGGAGGGGACGAAACTCTGTGCAAACCAAACAAAGAGGAAGATGCTAGGCTCGCCAAATAGTCAGCTGCAAAATTAGCCTCTCTATGCACATGTTGTATTCAAATTTGTGAATCCCAATGAGCCATGCTTCGAATAGCCTTAACAAGCGACTCATGAGTGTCGAGGTTGTCCTTGGAGCCAAGCACCATTTGTATCGCACATTGACTATCAACCTCGGCAATCACTTTACAAAAACTCAACTCCCATGCCAACTGTAGACCCTGAAAAAACCCTAAACCTCGACACCCGTAATAGTACAATGTTCAATATTCATATGAAAGCCCTCGATCCATCTACCCGACTCGTCTCAAAGTAATCCTCCTGCACTACTCAGTTCCGTAGAGGTATCAAAAGCACCATCCGTATTCACCTTTATCCACCCTGAATCCGGCGGATGCCAAAATATCAAGCGATTTTCATAGCTAGCAGCTCTAACCTGCACATAAGCTGTTGTTGCTCTTCCATGCTGCTCGGCTAGGCGCAACACCTCCATGCTCTTTGCCTCGCAATTTTGTGTGCGTTGGTTGAACACTCTGACATTTCGCCACCCCCATGTTAGTCATGCAGTGAAAGCAAAACGGATCTCCTACTTTCCAGCCCTCCCCATCCCTGACCTCGCCAAACTTGTACGCAGTCATAGCTTGAGGGGCTGTTGGAAAAAGTCACGAGCAAGGCTCTCCGGGAGCAGCCGGGTCCACAAGCTCTTAGCAGCTGGGCAATCACGAAGGACGTGCAGCACCAATTCGCACTCCCTACAAAAATCACAATCCGCCAAGATGGAAATATGCCGTCGGACCCGTTCCAAATTAGTAAGGAGATGACCTTTGGCGGTAAACAACAAAAAATTTTGGATTCGCTGTGGTACTGACAAACGCCAAATCAATTTCCATATGCTGTGGTCGGGATCTCTCTCAGAATTAGACATAGCCTTATATGCGGATTGAAAGGAAAATCTACCATCATGGGAGAATTTCCAAATGATGCGATCCTCTCCAGCCATTGATTTCAGGGGGAGCGTGCCTGCGATACGTAGAATTACGGATGAGAGAATGATTCCATGGAAAAGATCCCACTTCCACCGACCCAAATCATCTACAAAGTTGGCGACCGGCATGTCAAGACACTCGTCTGGCGGCAGACGGGACGCATACCTTAATAACGGTAATTCTGAACCGAGCCATGGGTCAAGCCAGAATCTGGCCGTTTCCCCATTTCCGAGTACCCAGCGATCTTTAGTTTTCACCAATTTAAAATTCTTCAGTCCCATAATTTTAATTTACCGCGTACCTACATTATGAGAATTTTATCTCAATTTACCTTACCTTCTCGGAGTAGAGTGTTTAAGGAAATACCCGTCCTTTTTATTTATTCCGAATCCCTTCTTTTTTAGGGAAAAAATGGGAAAGGGGGCCTCCAATATGAAGAGAGGAATATTTGGCCAGAATTCGGAGCACCCGCCGGACTGAGGTTGGCTGGAGTCAGTAGAGGTGAGTCGTCGGATGAAGCTGAAGGAGGCCGAAGTCGGTTGGGGTGGAAGTGGCTGAAAAAACGTGAAATTGACATGTAAACGCGCGAACCAGAAAAAATGGCCACTGGAAAATATCGCCAGTTCTGGAGAAGGTGCACGCTGACAGAAGCGCATCGGCGAGAGGATTCTGATAGTGTCTTGGGATTTCTATGGGCCGCCCTGTGTCGCCGGAAAATTAGAGATGAAGGCGCAAAAACGCGTGAACACACCGGAAAAAATGGTCGTTGAAAAAGTTCACCAGTTTTGGCGAAGTTGCACGCTGAAGGGAACACCTCGGCGAGAGGATCTCAACGATGTCCTTGGATTATTTCTAGCCGCCGTGAATCATCAGAAAAATGAATTTGAAGCTTGAAGGATGAGCGGCATTGTTGTAGATCCGCTTCGGTTGACGGCAGAATTGAAGGTCTTCCCGTCGGAATCGTCGCCTGAAAATTTAAGGGAGAACCATGTCGATGAGAGCTATCCAGTGATGCAAACATTTTTGTGATCGAAGCAATTTAGTCGGCAGCCGGCGACGAGGGTGACCTGCTGAAGGTTCACCTCGGAGAGAGGATTCTGGTGGTGCCCTTGGATTTTTGGTAGCCGTCGTGAATCACCGAGAAAATAGATTTGAAGCTTGAAGGTTGACTGGAATTTTTGTAGTTTCGCTTCGGTTGACCGCAAAATCTGAGGTCTTCCTGTCGGGATCAACGCCTAAAAATTTAAGGGGAGAGCCACGTCGACGAGAGCAACCCAGTGATGTAAAATTTTTGCGATTGGGGCACTTTAGCCGGCGGCTGACGACGGAGGTGACGGCAGCAGGTGAAGGTGTGGAGAGTTTTCTGGAAAATTTTTTATGCAAGATTCTTGGTAGGAGCTTTGTTCAACATGGTTGTTTTTTGGCTTTTTGAACGAGTCCCACATACAGCGCCAATAGTGGTGAATTGGACTTCACTCGGGTTTCTGCTCGGCATAACACAAAGAACTGCGACCTTCTCTACCTGCAAGAACTCAACACCGAAGGGGTCTTCAGTGAATTGTCTCCGATGCTTAAATGAGTATATGTAGAAGCCAATGAACAATAAAGTCGTGAGAGAATATAAGAGTAGAGAGTGTAAAGATTGTAGAGTCTAAATGAAGCTATACCACTCCTATTTATCTGCCCAAGTTGCTACCCTTATTGCTTCTAATATCCCAACCCAACTCACTCTTTTGGCAGGGCGGGGCGGGGCGAGGCGGCCCGCGGGCCTCAGCCCGTTTTGACAAGTCTACTCAGTATGGTTTCCGTTCAATCTGCTCCTGTCAAAGACCACATCAACCTGACACCACACTCAGGTCGGCCGAAAGCCTCATCTCAATCAGCCAACATGTTCGGTTTGGTTGCCTTGTTTTCGGATTTGGGTGACCCGATATGGTATCCTATATCATGTACTAATTAGGAAATAAAAAAAATAGAAAACTAAATAAATGAAAAATAATATATTATTTATCTTACACTGCAACAAAAAGTAATTCTAATAACATAAATATGGTGATTTATGTTATTTTATCTTATTTTTGAACTTATATTTTCTATTTATTCATCCTAAGTGTTGTTATTTAATTTAATTTATCTTATTTAATTTTCATTCATTTACAAAATTATTTTAATTTCATTTATTTTTCAATTTAATTTACCACATCTAATTTTAATTAAGTTTGTCATCATTTTACGTTGTGCTATTAATTTTTAATACATATACCTAAATTTGTTTTATTTATTATTTTAATTTACTTAAATTAATTTATATTTTTTTTATTTATCATAATTTTTATTATTTAAATTATTTTTGTTTATTCAAATATATATTAAATTAAAACTAAAAATAAATAAACTTAATAATTATCAAATATATTATTTATTTTTATTTTATTTTTTAATTTGTAATTTTATTTAATTCTAGTTTGTGTTACTATTTAGTATTTACCATATTTATATTTTGTATTATATTTATCTTACATAATTTTAATGTAATTTATAAAATTATTTAATTTAAGTTCATGCTATTATTTAAGTTAATTTAACTAATTTATTTATTTAAATTTATTACGTAATTATATTTTAATTTATCTTATTTTATTTAGATTCATCTAATTTTACTTCATTTTATATTTAACATATTTTATATTACTTTTTGTATTTATTTGTGTTAATTTTCATTTATCTTATTTTTATTATCAACCTTTTTAAATTTTTATACTTGATTGATCATATTAATTTAATTTCATTTCATTTTTGTATTTTATTTTAATGTCTTTAGAATTTATTTTTTATATCATATTATCCTTGTTATTTTATTTATTTACATATTTATTTATTTTATTTATTTTATTAATGTAATTGATTTATTTTTTTTATTGTAATTACTTTTAATTTTGTATTTCCAAAAAATATATACCTTCCTTTTCAATATTTGACATATGTCGTTGTGTCGTTTGGTGGTGAAAGAGTCTTGGTAATGTCCTTTTAGTGCAAGTTCAAACCCCATTCTTGACCTACATTTTTATTTTTGCAATTAACACTCTATAAGATAAAAAAAATATATATATTAATTATACAAGATAAAAAATAGTATAATTTTTGCAACAACCCCCATTCTTGACCTGCATTTTGATTTTTGCAATTAAAACTCTAAAAGATAAAAAAAGTAAATTATTAATTATACAAGATGAAAAATACTATAATATTTGCAACAACAATTGTATAATTTTTGCAACAACGAAACGCACACTAAGTTGGACGAAAATGGGAGAATTTTGCATTAATTAATTAATTAAAAGAAAAAAAAAGCACTAACTAAATAAAATATGGGGTATCTATATCTATATCTATCTATATATATATATAATAAAAATAACTATTTACTAAAATTAGTAATAAAAAATTCTAGGAGCATTTAATGCATATTTCTTTTTAGAAACTTATGCATCAATTGTTTTCATCTATGCATTTTTAAATAAGATCAAATCAAATATGATAAAAAATATTGTTTCCTTAAATAATGTTATTAATATCTACAATAATTTCATTAATATCCATTATAATAAATTACAAAATTGATTTTATGTGATTCATATTGACAATATTTTGGTCAAGATAAATATTACAACATATTTTAAGTTATAACCATAATACTAATTTTTTTCACAAATATTCACTTTTTATCCAAAAATATTTATATAAAATCGTAACAGGCTATGTAGATTTTTTTCTTCCAAGTAATCAGGCGAAATCAAGTTGGTGAATTAATCTTTGTCAATATAATTTTTTCTTAAGCTTTATTTCGTTACATATAAAAAATAAAATATTCTTCAAATTAATATAATTTACCATTTAAAAGATAATGACCAGATACATTAAATAATAGTACTACTGGTAAAAAATTAAAATTGAAATATATTAGCCGTTTTTTAGAATTTATTTGTATATTATTGACAACTATGATTATTTTTTTATCATCTTTTTTTATTTTTATTTATTTCTGTAATGAAATTCTTGTAAAATATATTTTCATTGCAGAGTATGCTAAAAAAACTATAAATCATTATAATACAAATTAGAAATATCTTGATTATAGAAGGGATTGAGTTTTTTGGCATTTGCTTAATAAAATATATTTAATTTGAATTCAAAATTAAATTCTAAAAATACGTGTGTCTATATTTCGTAAAATATTTATACACTATTTAATTTTAAATTTATTTACATAAATAAATCATACTAATATGCATTATATGTTTTTCATTACTTAAAATGAAAAGAAAAAACACGTACAAACTTCCATAACTTTTATAAAAAAATTGACATTATATGACAGCAAAGTTTATAATAAAATTATAATTAGATATTATATGGTGAACAAGAATAAGTAAAATTGTTATTTTCTCTTATATCAAGGAATAAATATATATACTAAAATCAAATTTATATTAGTATAAATATGTTAGTGAGATAATATATTACTTATTTTACAAGCTAGCCTAACATGCTTTATTTAATGTTCTGATTAAAAAAACAACGTTGAATAAAAGAGGTGAAAAATAGATTATAACCCTTTTGTTTTTTAGATTTAATGTTAATTAAAAGAGGTGGAAAATAGATGATAACCCTATCGCCTTTTAGTCTTAAACGGACCGAGTCTGTGAAGATAACTCATTTAATACCTCTATCTCGTGTATCGCACGGGGTACTGATATAGGATATATTATATACTAAACAAGTCTTAATGGATAAAAAGGGAATATATTGAAGAATAAGCCTACACATGGTTAGGACACGTGGCATGACGCAATTGGACAAGCCCAACTTGGGCCATAAGGTACATTTCCCCTATAAAAGGGGCTAAGGTATCTCATTCTCTCACTCTCTCCACATTCATAATTATACACTTGGGATTTGGAGTGGTTCTAACTTGAGCGTCGGAGGCCCGACGTCGGGACCCCTCCCAGCGTTGGGTTCTTGCAAGTCCGGTGGCCGTCCGAGTGGAAGGAGCCCGTGTGAAATCTTATTCACTTCGGGTACGTAGTGGTACTAGTTTTATTGAAAGGAGAAAAATTAAGTCAAATACAACAATTTGCGTAATAAACCTTAAAATTATAGGCGGTCTTCTAACCTGTTCTCCCAGTTTTATTGAGTTGTTGGCTGTTTGTATTCAGCTGGTGGCTAGATTCTTTACACATTTGTGCGCATTTATATAATATCTCTATCGTTTTGGCAAAAAATAAAAACCTTAAATTATGGTTATAATGTGGGGCTAATTTTGTAACTGCACTCATATTTCCATGATTTTACGTAGTTTCCAACCCCACAATCACCGAACACTTGTCAAATAAACGATGGCTGACAACTCCAATAACTGCATATACGTGATATGTGATGTGCTGTGTACTCTCTGGATTCCCGCCCAAAATTTCTTGTGATTCTAACCTTTTTTTACAATTATCAAGGGAATTTTCCGGTGAATCGCCGCCGATCCTTTCCCAATCGTTCATACTCCGACAGTAGTATATGTTTTATCACAGTCACCGCCCAATCAAATTTGTAGCCATATTAACTCCGACATTTAAAGTCATTTCCACTAAAATAAGTGTATCACAACTGTTTTCACGCAAATGCTATGTTAAATTATGAGGCCTTTATAATGACACCTGATTCTTTACGCTAACTCCTGCTATTTACTTGCAATTTTAAGAACGCACTTTACTTACGGATTCTAATCGTTATTTATTAATTACACACGCACAACTTTAATTTTGTTTTTCTAAACAAAAAATATGAAAAGGAATAATAAAATTTGTTTAGCCTCCTGTAGGCATAATTTTAGAAAATAAAAAGAAATCATCCTACATATAAATTTCGAATGTGACGAGGGCTAAGTGGCAGGCTCACACACTTTGTACTCCTTTTTTACAAAATTTTATATTTGGTCATTTGGCTTGAATAAAGTTTATTTTACTTTCAATCCATAATTAATTAAGTTTGAAATTATCTATAAATATATTGAATATTAAAATTATTTTTATGAGGATTAATTGTGTTTTAATAGTACTACTATAATTTTTTATAGACTAGGACATGATTTATAAAGAATGAAATTATTTGCCTCAATCTTTTTCTCTTTTTTTTTTTCTCAATTTGTTTACATATAATACACTTTACTAACTTAAATTACAATATATTTTAAAAGTTAACTTTATATTTATTGTTAATTTTTTATATATAATATATAAAATTAATTATCTCTTCATTAGGTGGGACATCTATATTGTATGACAAAGTAAATAAATAATTATATCTATATTTACAAATAAAGTTTAATGATCTATTAAATTAGTTGAAAAAACAAAATTATGTATTAATTAATTAATTTAACTACAAAGTAGTTATATGATATAAATAAAAAAATATTGTAAATATAAAATGATTAAGTAGTACTATATTTGATAGTAAATTTTTAAATATAAATACTAATAATATATATTTTTTTTAAAAAAATAATTAAAACATAATTTTTTTATTACTTTTTAAATTTTTCAAAAAACTATTTAATACTTAAAACATAATTATTTGGTTATTTTTTACATACATGTATACATTTTCAACAAGCACATCTATAATACAGTGCTATTAATTTATAAATTTAAACATCATTTTTTTTTACAAACACTCATCTAATAAACGATATTGTAATAGTTATATAATATACACAAATAATGAGAAGAATCTGAATTACCAACCTCCCAGTCTCTTCACCCACCCATAGGCCACCAACAATTCATTCTACAGAATCAGAAAAACAAAAAAGAGAAAAAACTTGCACACAAAATAAAATACCATATTCCCCAAAATTCCTAAATTAGCCCTAGAAATCTCAGCATGGGCTGTTTTCTGATGGGCTGAGAAGGTCAGGCCCAACGTTACCCCTGCAGACGGGGCAAATGGAGTTCCTCGAGAGCCACGCGTCGGCGCATTCTAGATGAAACCCGTGATTGCACCCGGGAATAACCCTCGCCGCCTGCTCCGCCTCGATCTCGTCCAAACACACCGCGCAATCGGCGGCCAGCACCAGATCCTTCCCGGCGACCTTTGGCAGCTTCTGGAGATCGGACTCCGACAGACCCTTCTCCGGGCGGCTCTTGATCGGAAAATCGTGCCTCTCGGTGGAGCCGCCTGCGGAGTAACAGAGCAGACAGATATAGACAAGGAAGACGGCGCTCATGCCAGCGCACGGTAGAAACAGAGCGAGAAATACTGAGACCAGCATTTCTCACTCTATTTCCCGATTTCCCTTCTCTATTTGTTTGTTGGTGGGTGAAATTGGGAGGAATTGTGATTCTAGTCGACCATGGCTGAGGACGATGGTAAAGATGGCGTTTGGGAAAGGGGTTTATATATGGTGGGTAGCTGAGTGTGGAGTTTTTACTTTTTTATTTTATTTTAGGGGATGTTTGGGGGAGTGAATTTTGTTGGTAAAATGGGTATGAGCTGGAAAAAGGTAAATAAGTGCGCTGACGTTTGGAAATTTATGTAATGTGGTAACAAATTCAAATGATTTTGTATGCGCCGTCCGTTTAGCAGAATCAAATAGTAATAGATTTTTTTTTTATTTATTTTTTTTTAATTAGTGGAAAAGCGTATGTGCAATAGAATGCAAAGTATCAATATATATATATAATGACTCTCTACTAACGTTGACTACCAATGTGAAATTGTGAATTTAAATGGTGTAATCAGTTATAACTTTTGGGTCCGTCACGCAAATACGCAATACAGATTTGCAAGCAAAAGCAACACAAAACAAATTGTTTTGGAGACGATAAAAAGGCTGGAAGAACTTTAGTTCGTTTATTATTATTACTAGTGCGTGGCCCGTAAAAAAAATATTACGATTGTATTATAAATTAAATATAAAAATAACATTAATCATGATTTATCCATTATTTTTAAATTAAATCGGGTTGGACACAGTCCGACCGGATGGACCGAGAACCGGTTTATAACCAGTCTAGTTCGCTTGAATACAATATTTGCTCTCGAATCCGTCACCACCAGTCGGTTGGACTGATAGGATCGATACGATTTACTAAATAAATTTTATTATATTTAAAAATATTTTAAATAAAATTACATATTTAAATAAAATAGAGATTTATAAATTATTTATCAGTTAGTTTAAACATTTCAAAAAATTAAGATTAATTGATTAATTATGCAATTTAAAGAATATTTTTAGCGTTCATTTTTTTTAAGGCACAAATATAAGACCGAGATTCAAAAACTTTTGTTATATTTTGAATTGAGATTTTATAAATATAGAGACCCAGATTTAATATTGTTTGTTGTTTCTAAGAAAAAAAATAAAAATAAAAACGTACACACTTAATAAATCTTAGCCGGATTTTTTAAATAATAAAATGAACTAAAGCCCGAAACTTAAGGTAGCATTTAATGTTGTATGATTTTTAAAGAAAAAAATAAAAAAAAATAATAAAACTTACTATTTATAGGCTGCATTAAATTATTGATCTATTTTTTTGCTACTATTTTTGGTAAATGTTAATTCTTATTATATATATATAGATTATTATTATTATTTAGAAAAGCTGAACATCAAGGACAAGAAATGGTTAAAAAAGTAACACCAGGGATTCTCTTGTAGAAAACAATTAAATGAGATATCTGAACCTGGACCAAAAATGTGTTTGAAATGCTTAATTAAGTTTTATAAATATGTACATACTCCTCGTATTTAATTTTGCTTTGATGCAAAATAGTGTAATAAAGAACAGAATGGGAGAAACTTTATAGAGATCAGGTGAATTTTAATTTAGTGCATGTGAATTTCTCATAAAAAGGAACTTTATGAGCTGTAACTCATTATAGAGCTGTAATTTGATATTTGGACTATACTTGATAGATATTTGTAGCCACAGTGAATTAATTACTTGAAATTGCAAGGATCCGTGGTTTCTAATTTTTTTATTAATACTTATTTATTTCATTGGCTTGTCCTTCAAGAATAAGGTATCACCCTTCCTTTTCTTCGTGGTTGCCATTTAATAAAAAAGATTAATACGATAGTTGACGCTAGGGGTGAACATAGTTCGGTACAATTTGGAGATGGACAAATTTTTGGAACCGTACCAAAGTTCGGAGATCACTAAATTTGATTTCCGCAACCGTACCAAAAAATGAAGACGGTTCAGTTCAGAAATTTTTATTTTTCGGTTCGGTTCGGTTCAGTTCGGTATTCGAGACTATCGGAATGATTCGATTCGGTTTGGTTCGGTTCGAATTTCTAAAGACTAGTACTGTGCCCGTGCGATGCAAGGGAGCATTTATTATATATATATTTTTTAAGAGATATTTTTGTATTTAAATTGTCTCATGCCATTAAAAATTTCATGAAAATAAAATTTATATGTTATTAAACACTTCCTTATGTACAACATTATTAATTTGATTCTTTGGCACGTAAAGTACTACATAGGTGTTTGAATTTATTCAAAATTGCATATTATTAATTATTAGTTCACAAATTTTAAAAAAATTAAAGGAACAAAATTAAAGTAGAAAAAAAAAGTAAAACTTTTTAGAGATTTTCACTCATTATTTATTTTAAATCTAATTCTAAATTTCAATTAAGAAAAATTGAAAAGAATCATTAGTTAGTCCCGGAAATGAAACCGATTTTCTTACCAATAAACCGATTTTTTTATCAAACAAATTGATCCGATTTTTTTTTTAAACCAAATAAAAAAAAATCATCAATTTTTCCGAAAAATGCAACCAAATTTTCCTTAACATTGCACCAATTTTTGTACCAAACAAATTGAATTGAAAATAATTTTAATAAAAAAAATTGAAATAAATTGTTAATGAACTTAACTAAAAAATAAAATGATATGAACTTACCAAAATCTCGGTAAAACATGGTTAAGAAAAAGCATAAGAATCCAAAAAATTCGATGCATTTAAATTTTGAATAGTTGCACATAATTTTTCATAAATAATTGGATAAGGTGACTTTAAATATCAATGATGAACCGCTTTTGTTACCAAAAACTGTGGACACAATTTTGAATGTACATCCCGTCCAAATATCAATTTTATTTTAAAATAAAAATTGCATGTGGCTTTATCCAATTTACACAATTTTTTTGAAAGAAAAAATTATTCAATAAGATTGGAAGAATTGATTAACAATTATACAACTATTTGCTTCCCAAATTTGTATCCAATTTCCATGATTTTTAAATTAATTTATATTTAGAACTGTTTTCATAAATAATTGACACATTTTTTGCATAAGAATCTCCAAATTTGTTACCAAAAAAGATATGATTTAAATTTTGGTAAAAAAATAAAATATGATACGAAAAATATGAGATTCAAATTTTTCCATAAGAATCTCTAAATTTGTTAACAAAAAAATAGGATTTAGATTTTGTTAGTAAAGATTCACATGTGTTTTTTTGAACTTTCTATTAATAGTAAGTCAAATATTATATTTATTTGGTCAAACATTCTATTAATGTATTTTTCCAACAACCTCTTTATATATACTAGTGAGCAACCCGTGCGATGCACGGTGAGGCTTGTTCCTCAAAACCTATTTAAAACTTTATTTCTAAATATAATTACTAAAGTTTAAACATTTTATTTTGGCAAAAAATTAGATACAGAGTATGAAAAATCATATATTGTTGAATAGTTCCCTATACACAATATTTTTTATTTGAATATGTGGCAAACTTTCTTGTCAACAAATTAAAATTTTCAAACAATTGTGTGAAAAAAATTAAATTATAATATATTATTTATAGTGTAATAAATCATAATATAATATTTTTAGTGTGATAAAATGTGTTGGGATAACTATGACCATTTGAAAAAATATTTAATAGTAATCTTAAAACTTTAATAAATGTAAAAAGATAAATATGACCATTTGAAGAAATATTTATTTGTAATCTTAAAATTTTAAATTTTGATAAATGATTGTATATATGCGCCAAGTTTTTAGGAACCAATCGATCATATAATATAAAATTCTTATATGATTTCCAGAGTCTTACGAACGTGACATGAACTTCATTTTTTAATTTCAAATTTAAACAAATCAAAAGACAAATTATTAGGTAGTTATGAAAAAAAGTATCCAACAAACTATTTTTTAATTTCAAATTTAACAAATCAGAAGACAATTATTAGGTAGTTATGAAAATAGTCTCCAACAAACTTCAAATTAAACGACACACAACCATCAGATTTGGAGTTGGTTGCAGTCGGTGATCACCACCCGTCTCGAGGTCCGGTGGCTCCCCGACCCGACATTCTCCACCGCCTTCAATATGTCGTACTCCTCCACCACCTGCCCGAACACCACGTGCTTGTTGTCAAGCCACTTCGTCCTTGTCGTGCAGATGAAAAAGTACGTGTCATTTGTCCCCGGAACAGCCTTCGCCATTGACAGGTCCCGATGTGCTTTCTCATGATGTTCTCGTCGGTAAACTTGGCGTTGTAGATCGACTTGCCATCGTTACCCGCAGTGAAGTCACTGCTCTGACAAATGAAATTGGGGATTATACGATGGAAGGATGACCCTTTGTGGTGGAGGGGCTTGCCAGATTTGCCGACGTCCTTCTCGTTGGTGCATAGGGCGCAAAAGTTCTCATCGGTCTTCGTGACGACGTCGGCGAAGAGCTCCATCACGATTCAACGGCGGGGCTGCTGATGGTTATGTCGAAGTAAACCCTAAGATTCGATAGGTTGATTTGAATTTTTTATTTAGGAGTTTTTTGTGATTTTTTTTATTTGTGACTAACTGATTTTTTTTTTGGTCTCATACTTAGGGTTTTGTAATTGGATGGGGAGGGGTTTATATAAGGGATCGATTGAGTGCAAACTTTAAAAAGATGGATTCTTTCTAAACTTTAGAAAGATATTGTAGTTAGATAAATATGGAGAAAAAAGTATTTACCAGGAATTCACAAAATATGAGATTCTTTCCAAACTTTAAAAAGATTTTGTAGTTTAATAGATAAGGACAAAAAAATATCCATAGATAGAGATTTACCCGGATTTTCAAACCTTTTTTTGTATATATATATATAAATCAATTTGTGCTTTGGGTGGAAATTTACGGTTTTTTTTAATAAATTCATTATTAGTAAAAACGAAAATTTAGGCGGGATTTTACATACTATCACAGCTAAATGTTTTGCCTTTTTATATATTCATAGATATATATATTTAAGTTGTGATTTTTTTATATTATATGATTATATGGCTAAAAATATGTTAGTTTCAATCAAATAAGTCATATATTATTTCAGTTGAAAAATATAAACCACCAAAAAATATAAAAGTAGTTAGGATATATGTCATAAAATAATGTAATTTATTATTTTTAAGAATAACAAATCAATATATTTACACACAAAATTCATAAATATAAATAATTTATGGAGGATTGAAATTTATCAGTACTTAGTATAACATCCATTACTCTCGGAACAACTTTCTGTTGATTTGTAACATTAATTTGAATGAAAAAAATCCGTAATTGTGGGAATATCTTGATTCAAAATCTCAATTTTTTGGCATAAGAATCTCCAAATTTGTTACCAATAAAAATGAGATTCGTATTGATGAAATGAATTAAAGTTTGGCATAAGAATCTCCAAATTTGTTACCTTAAGAATCTCCAATTTTTATGGGATATCTCATTAAATTTGATTCCTAAAGAAAATAAGTTGTTTCAATCAAATAATTCATATATTATTTCAATTAAAGAATATAAACCACCAAAAAATAGAGAAGATGTTAGGATTTAGGTCATAAAATAATGTAATTTATTATATCCAAGAAAACCAAATCAATATATTTACACACAAAATTCATAAATATAAATAATTTACGGAGGATTGAAGTTTATCAATATTTAGTATAATATCCCTTATTCTCGGAACAATTTGTTGTTTGATTTGCAACATTAATTTGAATGGAAAAAAAAATACATAATTGTTGGGATATCTCAATTCAAAATTTCAATTTTTGCCATAAAAATCTCCAAATTTGTTACCTATAAAAGTGAGATTCGTATTTATGAAATGAATTAAATTTTGGCATAAAAATCTCCAAATTTGTTACCTTAAGAATCTCAAATTCTTTTGGGATATCTCACTTAAATTTATTTCCTATAGAAAATAAGTTGTTTTAATCAAATAAGTCAAATATTATTTCAATTAAAGAATATAAACCACCAAAAAATAGAAAAGAAGTTAGGATTTAGGTCCTAAAATAATGTAATTTAGTATTATTTAGGAAAAAAAATCAATATATTTACACACAAAATTTATAAATATAAATAATTTATAGAGGTTTGGAGTTTATCAATATTTAATACAACATCCATTATTCTCGGAACAACTTTTTGTTTGATTTGATACATTAATTTGAATAGAAAAAAATTTCGTAATTGTTGTGATATCTCAATTCAAAATTTCAATTTTTTGGCGAATCTCCAAATTTGTTACCAATAAAAATGAGATTCGTATTTATGAAATGAATTAAATTTTGGCATAAGAATCTCTAAATTTGTTACCTTAATGATCTCCAAATTTGTTACCTTAAGAATCTCCACATTTTTTGGGATATCTCCCTTAAATTTGATTTCTAAAGATTCACATGTGTTTTTTTCAAAATTTCTACTAATAGTAAGTCAACACTTTATTTTTAAAGTCAAAGTTACTATTTTTGTATTTTTCCAACAACCTCTTTATATTACTATAGATATAGATATAGATTCGTAATTATTTTCTGAATGACTACCTAGATATATTTTAATTTTTATATGCTTAAAAATTTCAACATTCATCAATACTTCATCATATTAAAGATTTTAAATAATTTTTTTAAAACAAGAAAAATTCAATTAGATCTAATATTACTAAGACACACATAATCCAAGAATTCACAAATCCCATAATTCACAAACCACAATTCCATACTGACAAATTTTGAATTTAGTTGTGAATTTTGTTTATCAATACATGTGTAATACCAAATAGCATTGAACCTTTGCGGTCTTCAAGCAGTGGGTGTCGACGTGTCGTAGTATTATTATTAAACTGATAGATATTATGGTAAAAATATCTATCAATTTATTTTTATTTGAAAATATATCATCTTTAAAAAAATATTTCTCTCCAAATTTTATGAAAGATTTTCTTCATAAAGGCCGGTTTCCAAAACATTCTAAATTTGAATTTAGTTTCTAATTAATGATTTTTTAAATAAAATTTGACACGTTGATTACCATAATTTGTGATAGGAAAGTATATTAATTTAATTTATTTTCAAACTAATGCCTCACATGCAGTAAGAAAATAAAATAACTATTTTTTCAATCATTTAATAATATTAACATTCAACAGTGGAGGATTTTTGCAATTCAATTTTAAATATAATATATGATAGCTTATGAACATAAACCTAATGTATATGAATTTATTTACAATTGGACTTTAAATACAAATATGTACAAAGTTGAAGAGAAAGCATAAGATGAAATATTATATTTATATGAATTTTATGAATTAAAATCGGTTCTTGTTTAGTTCTATGTTCGGTATGGTTTTTTTCGGTTCGGTTCTCGGTTCGGATATTTTATGAATCTCCAGAACTGTACCAAATCTTTTTTTGATATGGTTCGGTTCGAATAAAGTCAAACGGTCAACGGACATTTTTTGATTCGAGGTGAATCCGGTTCTGTTTTCCAAACGATTCGGTAATCTCCGAGTCCCGTGCTCAGCCTTAGTTGAAGCACAAGAAATAGATGTTAGATATTTGATGCACAAGATATAGATGTTAAATAAATCATCTTAGTGGGTCTTTCTGTTTAGACCATAAAATAATAATAGATTTTATTCATATTTCACCTCTTTTAATCAGTATTGCTTTTTTTTGTAACGAAAATCATTTACCATACGTTAATATTATTTTTTAATGATAGGTAGAAAAATGCACATATTTTATATATTTGCTAGTATAATTTATATGCTTAATTTATTCGCACATTTTTTGACTTATGTATTATTTGAATGAATTTATTTACTTTAATGATTTATGTGTGGAAAATATATTTAAGTATTTTTGTGGATGGCAGAATATTGAAAAAGAGTATAAATATTGGACCTTAATTTTATATATAAGGTGTGAGAATCAATTGGAAGAAATAAAAAGTTGAGTCTAAATATTATTGAGGAGTCATTGGCTAATACAAGGGTCTAATTATTAGTGACTAACAAAAAAGTAGAAGACATACTTTGATTTTGACTTGGCTGGCCAAGAGCTCCCGTGTA
>BKCP01005983.1:202155-219698 GCA_008636005.1 Striga asiatica | reverse complement strand
AAGGAAAGAACTTGAATTTTGGTTTGGGAAATCTGCCAGGAAAAAGCCGAGAAGACAGCAAAGAGATACTTGCCTAACAAGGAGGTTACACACGCAGTAAAAAACCGCATTCGCATAGGCGAAAAACAATTATATTCTCTCTCTTTTTTTTTCTCCTTCTTATTACTATGTTAGACTATGATTTTTATCAAGTTTTAGGAGATGCTTGAGCATTAACTTTAATTTATCTATGAATTGAAAGATTTTTTGTTTATTGTTGATTAATTAAAATGTCATTTATAATTATTTTCTTTTACGAGTTGATTCATGCTATATATTTTAGTATTTTATAATCATGGATGTTTGATTTAGGTACGCCAACTACTTTGAATATTCATAATTTAATTTCTAGATTCATGACTTTAATACGTAATTGTTATTGTTCTCGTTTAGTGAATTAGGACTCGTGTATATCTAGGGTAGCAAGGATATAAGTTAAATGGTCTGATATTTCGATTTTGTTGTTTAGACTAATCTATATCTAGGGCTCGTGTATATTATATTGCAAGTGCATTAAATTAATTTGGAGTTTACTCTAGGTTGACCACAAGTTAGATTTAATAGGATAGCTTATTTCAATTAAATACTAAGTAATGAAAAATTCGGTTAACGGAGCTTATTGTTAGCTAGAGTTGAAAATTTATTAGCAATTTAATGATAGCATTGAAATTAGTTGACGGTAAATCTTGATTAAGTGATAACTGAACCGAAAACTGAACATCTCTCATTTGATTTGATTTGATTTGATTTTATTATTATTATTTTTATTTTTATAAATAATTCTTCCACTTTTATTGATTTCTTAGACCAGTTCAATTAATACGAAACTAGTACGTAGTCCGTGCGATGCACGTGTAAACAATATTAAATTACAATTATAAGTTAAAGAGAAAAATAAATAATATTAACTAATAATTATAAATTAAAGATGCAGGGTAACATATATATGTAAGAAGTATCTAAAATATTTTATATTAAACGCAATTCTCATTCACCAAGAAATAGTGTAAATAACGCAAAAAGTCAAGTTTCAATATATACACTAACACGACCCACGTGCACGAAAACGGTGATCGCACGGTCTAAATCAGTCCAAATAACCAAAGGTCGTGAACAATCCATTTCACCTATAAAAGGCAAAATTTTCCGATTTTTTAGGGTTTTCATAAGATCCACCTGCACATTTCTTGTTGTTTCAACTTTGTTTCGTTTGATTCTGAAGAATGATTCACAAATTAACATTGTGAATCTTATGTTTTTGTTTTCAATCGACGATACCTATTTCTAGAAATCACATGAAAACTGTGGATCTTATGTTTTTTGTTTGAATTTCACTTATTTTTCTGAATACCAACAAATTCTTGGATTTGTATTAAGAAGCCCTTTATTTGGATTTCAAATATTAATACAAATGGAAATTTATCTCATAAATTTGAAATGTACTTATACAATTGAGACTTGTTCCAATTTTTGAAGTTTTTATTTACTCAAATGTGTGTTTAATTGAGATACTGGTTTTAAAGATTAATAATGTTTTATTGTTTATTTTATTTTAATTTTATAAAATGTTTATCTTATTATTCCATTAAAAAAATTGATTCACAATGCATGCAGCCTATTCAACAAAATCTACTATTTATCTTAAATACATATTAATAATAGTTTACCGTAGATAATTTTTTTTAATCACGATTGTATCTTGCAATTTAAAAAGATATTTTGACAAATATGTGCTTAGACTTACCAAATTCTGTTACCAAATGCATCGGGAGAGTTACCAAATGCAAGCCAATGTCGTGTAAGATGAAAAAATTCAATTGTATTAAATGAAACTGAGATTTTTGTAAGATAAAAAAAAATACTATTGTATGATATAGAAATCGAGATTTTCTAAATTATGTTAACATTAATTGTTTTTAATTTGGGAATATTATAATACAATAAATTATAATAAACTTTAAGTTATACTAAACTGTACGAAAATATACAGAATCTTTTATTTAAGGAATGATTAGATGCTTGAAGATTTTTAGAACTTAGAAATTCGAACGACTGATTTTGAAATTTGATTTTTAAAAACCCACGAAATCAGGCAGCATTAACTGCTGACTGATTTAACAAAAAAAATTAAAAAGTAATTTTGAATTAAACTTTCCGAAAAAGGAATGCAATTAATATTCTCAATTTTTTTGTTACTAGTTTTAGTAAATAGTTATTCTTAATATTTTATATATATATATATATATATATATATATATTGTCACAATTTACTTTCTACTTCTCGTGCAATCGACCTTTACTTGCCGTTACTACTAGTTAATGGAGGTTAATCGAGGAAAAAAACATTATAAATTCAAATTTGTTGCGTCCGACGCACGGTCAATTAATGTACTTAATTTAACATTATGTAAATAAATTTTAAAAAATATTTTATATAAATATTTTACAAATTATACACACATGTGATTCTATAAATTTTTTTTGTATACATTGTATTTCATAATAATTAGAAAAACAAAAATAATCTCATATAACACATCATCAATAACAACTATTTTTTCAAAAAAAAAATAAAAATAAATAAATAAAAAAACAATTCGGTCCCATTGAGAGAAATAACATATTGTATATTTATTTATGTCAGCTTTAATCTAATAACCATCTTAAATTTTTTTTGGCCATTATGCATTAGAATTTATTTTTTCATAAAACTAAACAACTCTGATTTAGTAATTGCCAAAAAATAAATATCTTCTATAATCAAGAGATATTTTTAATTAAATCATAAGACTTTATTATTTATTTAACATACTATGTAATAGAAATATATTTTACAATGATTTATAATGGAAAGAAGCCAAAATAAATGAACAAATAATAATCACGGTTGGCAATAATATACAAATAAACCACATGTTGAAATTGTAAAGAAGATTTAATATATTTTAATTTTATTATTTGACCTTCAATAAAACTATTTAATGTATTTGGTAACTATCTCTTTAATGGTAAATTAT
The DNA here is from genome assembly GCA_008636005.1 of Striga asiatica. Lineage (NCBI taxonomy): Eukaryota > Viridiplantae > Streptophyta > Magnoliopsida > Lamiales > Orobanchaceae > Striga > Striga asiatica. Next base: position 216,642 of record BKCP01005983.1, on the reverse strand, counting down.
ATTACTTTAAAAAATTACTTATATTTTATATAATTAAATAAAGCTTAAAAAATTATATTGGCAAAGATTAATTCACCAACTTGATTTTTCCTAATTATTTGAGGAAAGAAGTCACCTTTCCTATATCGATTTTGTTAGAGTAGGGTACCCGGCGTTCCAATCTAATTGGACGTATTCTACTTGTAAATACAGTCTATTGGAATTATATTATGAATAAGGCATTTCTTTATCTTAAGAGAAAGCATTTATCTTATAATTGCACTTAAGATAAAATCCCTAGATCACTTATGGTTATAAGGTATGGTTGCGCATAGAGATGGTGATCATGGAACATACCTTGAAAGCCGTGATCTTAAATACAGTTCCAAGTCGATGGATGTTTCGAGATGGGATATCGAATAATCCATAAAAGACTTGCACATAGTTTGTATGCTTGTTGGACAAGAATGTTGCATTCCATCAACATTAGCGTAAGACGTAAGTACATTTATGTGGGTGCTTGTTAGAGAACAAGTTCACTGAACATGACCGTATGAAAATTCTTAATGAAGAATTTATTCAGTCGAATAAGAATTTTCATGTTACAATAGTACATGACTAATCCTAAGACTTGAGGCACAATGGTAACTTTGTGCATATTACATTCTACTTTGATTTATCCTTTTGGTAGCTAGCACTATCGTTTAAAGGGATAAGTTGGGTATTATGTTAATATGTATGGAAGTTTGTTAGTGGCCAATAAAGGATTCGACACTTATGAAGATAAGTGAATTTCCTATGTGTTTCATAGTTATTAATCCAAAGTCCTTGGCCAAGGCAGAGATGAATAGTGATTCATAACCGGGTTAATAAACATGAAATAGAATCATAGTTATTAAGTCAATTTGGGTTTCGACAAAATCATACCCAAGACTTAATCGGGAAATTAGATGTCGAAAGGATTTTACATGTATGGAGTTGTAATCGGAATAGGTTTACTCGCTATTCACTTAATACTAGATTCATGCTACTTGCTAGGTGTTACCATGATATGTGGGTTCATAAATTAAAGGGTTAATTCATGAATAAGAGTTAATAAGATTTAACTCAAATTACAAAGTGTTGTAAACCCACTACTAGTATTAAGGTGAACCTAAAAGGTCACACTAATTATGAACAAAGGTAAAGATTGTATTTCTAATGGTTAGAATTAATTGATAAATATCTAATTTGATTAGATATCAATTAAAGGAATATATTAATCAATAAGATTGATTAATTACATTTTGGATATTACTTTAGTAATTAAGGTAATTACTAAATTAATAAAGTTGAATTTTAAAATAGGATTTTAAATTTCAAAAATCCAAAATAATAATAATATGATTATTATAATATTGGGAAAATGATATAATAATAAAGTCTTGAGAAAGATTCTCAAGATTTATTATCCAATTATTATTTATATCTTTAAATATGATTTAAGGATTAAAATAATAAATATGATTATAATAAAATGGTTGTTGATGGTTGTTTGAACTACTTAACATATCTTATTATTTTCAAAGTCAAAAGTTAGTAAATACTATTTAAATAAAATTTGATTTTATTTAATATTACTAAATGTTGATTATTTTATGCTAAAATGTTTAGTATAAATATGTGCAAAATGGTTTTGCATTTAAGTGAAGTTTTTGATCCTAAATTTCTAAGTGTTAGAAAGAGAAGAAAGTGTTCTTCATAAAACTTCAAGAAAGAGTTCTTAAAATTCCCAAATAAAATTCATAAATATTCCTATACAAGAAAACCGAGTCTTTTCTACTAGCGAAGGAAAGTCGTCGGAACCGGGCTTCATAGGGTGGATACGTTTAGAGGGAAGACACTTGGATTCCTCTAGCGAGTAACCTCAAGTCGTTGAAGTTACAACCGGGAACCGATTCCCTCATCCATCATCAATAGTGAAGGAGTTCAAGACATTCGGTAAATATTTTTACTAGTATTTACTTTATAGTAACAAATCAAAATTTGTATATGATGCATGTTTTAAAGATGACGATCAGTTAATTCGCAATTAGTATGTACGGGTGTTGTATTTATACGATAAATACTTACTTTAAAAATTTTAAATTCCGCTGCGTACAGCCCGTACGGTACTATCGAACCCAACAGTGGTATCAGAGCCACGGTTATCGTCTTTAAAACAGATTTTGATTTGTTAAGACTTATGAGATAAGCAATATAATTAATTTTTTATATGATAAAAATATTAATTATAAAATTAAAAATCGTTTTTAAGCCACACGAGTCGTGTGACCTTGTCACACGAGTCGTGTGGCATGAAGAAAAATTTTGATTTTAGCTTCGTGATTTTCACACGAGTCGTGTGACCTTGTCACACGAGTCGTGTGAGCTCACACGAGTCGTGTGACGAGCCACACGAGTCGTGTGAGTCTGGGAAAAATTTTGATTTTCAATTCGTATTTTTCACACGAGTCGTGTGATAAGATCACACGGGTCGTGTGACCCTCACACGAGTCGTGTGACTCATAAATTGATATTTTATGTTCATTTCATTAGATGAATGTTTTAGGGATGATCATGAGCCTCATATTCATTATGTTTGAATGGATGTTTTCATTTTCAATATGATTGAATGAATGAATGGATGTTTAATTATGTTTTCAATATGATTGAAGAAATGTAATTTATCGAGACCTGCGAGTCTCTTGAGATGAAATTTGTAAAATTTTAAATTTTGTATCGTTAGAGATTAGATCAAGGTGGAGACCGTTCGATGACAAAGGCCCACGCATGTGTGGGTAATTTTACAAGTTGTAATCTCGAAGGCCTGTGCTTGTACGGGTAGATAGAATAAATGTAATAGAAGTAGTTCTACTATTTGTTTTATCACGTACATATGCATAGATCCATTTTGGCTCGAATGGATCGAATAGGAAAGGACATGATCATCCCACCATGCATTAGATGTATGTTAGGTTTATTTACGCTTTCGTTTCATTAGATGACTGAAACTGGTAAATAAACGTAAAGATGGTAATCGATGAGATCAAGGAACCCAAACGGATTAATTTGATTAATTCCATATCAAATCAATAATGGATAAAAATAAGTTGGAACTTATTAATCCAGGCCTTCCATCAAAAGTAGATGACATGAGATGCTACGATGTTTTATCATTGGCCACGAGTCGTGGGATGATTCTATGTCGAAAGCTGTGAACTCTATTAAATATATTGATATTCGTGAGACGGATTCCTCTTTGTGTTGGCCATGAGTCGTGGGACACTCTGGTGGGCCGTTATCATGAAAGTTTTGATGGGTTTGATTTGACACCGAGTAATATATATGGAGTCATAAAATTGAGGTATATAAGGAAAGGTGAGGCAAAACATCTTGAAGGTTGTATAGAGATACAATTGTCAAAAAGTTGACTACCGATAAAATTGTTTCATGGTGGCATCATAAAATTGGGACATGAAATATTTTTATTGGACTTCAAGCCCACTATGAAAATAATGATTTTCATAATTATAATGAGGTTCTAATTAAATTAGTGGGAGACATTTAATGTTAAAGACCTAATATTAAATGAATATAAATTCCATAGTCTAATTATTTTCTGCTTCGTTTGTTATTTTTGTAGATCAAACTACTAAAATGGCTAAGAATCCAATCGCGAGTATCCTTGATCATAATAAATTAACTGGTCCCAACTTCAATGATTGGTTGAGGAACCTAAAGATTGTTCTTCAGTCTGAGAAGCGAGAGTATGTTTTGGAAACAGCTCCTCCTCCTCCACCGGAGGATCAGACTGCTGAAGAGTATGGAGCCTACTTGCGTCATGTTGATGACAATCTCCAAGCTCGGTGCTACATGCTAGCATCAATGTCTAATGAGCTACAGAGACAGAACGAATTACTGAATAATGCTTCTGAAATCCTAACTCACCTGCAAGAGTTGTATGGTGATCGGACGCGACAAATTAGATATCAGATATCTAAAGAGCTTTTCAGGTGTCGTATGACCGAGGGCTCTTCAGTTCATGATCATGGACTGAAGATGATAGCTCTTGTGGAAAGACTCGAATCACTTGGAGTCATTATGGATAATGAACTCTATGTGGATTTATTGTTGCAATCTCTGCCAGCGTCATTCGATAACTTTGTCGTTAACTACAACATGCATAATATGGAAACTGATCTTCCAGGATTATTAAACATGTTGAAGACGGCTGAGTCCACCATTAAAAAGGACAAGCCGGTACTTCTTGTTGGATCCACTTCCGGATCAAAGGCTACTAAGTCTAAGAAAAGGAAGAGGAAGGGAAAGGTTCCCAATAAGCCCAACAAGAAGGCATATAATGATAAAGGGAAGAACAAACAGAAGGTTAATTCTCAGGCCGATCATGAATGTTTTCATTGTGGCAAAACTGGGCACTGGAAGAGGAACTGCAAGGAGTATCTTGCTAGTCTGAAAAGTTCAGGTATTTATTTTGTTGAAGTTAACTTGTCTGTTAACGATTCTTCTTGGGTATTGGATACCGGCTGTGGCTCACATATTTGCAATGATTTGCAGATGATGGCAAGAAGTAATATGCTAGATGGTGAAGAAACAATCCTAAGGATGGGCAATGGGGCAAGAGTTGCTGCTAAAGCTATTGGGACTGTTTATCTAGCATTGAATAATGATGTAAAGATTTGTCTATCAAACTGTTTGTATGTTCCGGATTTAATAAAAAACATTATTTCTATTCCAATATTGGATAAGGAAGGTTTTAAGTTTGTCATTGAAAATGGAAAATGTTCTATTTTCAAAGACACAACTTTTATTTATTCTGGAAATTTGACAAATGGGTTGTATACCATTACACCACAAAGTCCCATCCTAACCATTCAACAAAATAAAAGGAAATTAGATAATCATAGTTCATTCACAATTTGGCATGCTAGATTAGGTCATATATCCGAAAAACGGATTCACAAATTGGGACCTAAACTCGACCTTAGGGGAGAGGATAGGTTGCCTACATGTGAGTCATGTCTTAAAGGTAAAATGACTAAATCACCATTTGTTGGACAAGTGGAGCGAGCTAAAGGTTTGTTGGATTTGATCCATACAGATGTTTGTGGACCACTAAACGTTAGTGCAATGGGGAACTATCACTATTTCATAACCTTCACTGATGATTATTCACGGTATGGTTATGTTTACCTATTGAGGTACAAATCTGAAGTATTTGAAAAGTTCAAAGAATTCAGAAATGAAGTGGAGAAACAAATTGGTAGAAATATTAAAGTTCTTCGATCAGATCGAGGAGGTGAATATTTGACTAATGAGTTTCTTGATTATTTAAAAGATAATGGGATTGTCTCACAGTGGACGCCTCCTGGAACTCCACAACTCAATGGGGTTTCAGAAAGGAGGAATCGAACATTGTTGGACATGGTTCGATCGATGATGAGTACCACTGATCTACCTCTTTCATTCTGGGGCTATGCCTTAGAAACAGCAGCATATATTTTGAATAGAGTGCCAAGTAAAGCTGTACCCAGCACACCTTATGAGATATGGTGTGGTAAATCACCCTCATACAAATATTTACGAGTATGGGGTTGTACTGCTTATGTAAAGCAGTTAGTGGGAGGTAAGTTGGATATGAGATCCATCTTATGTAAATTTGTGGGGTATCCTAGAGAGTCTATTGGATACTATTTCTATGATCCCTCTGAACAAAAGGTGTTTGTTTCGAGGAATGCTGTATTCTTAGAGAAAGATTTTATCTCAAAGAATAGCGGAGTCATAGAACTTAATGAAGAACAACCACAAATTCCACTAAGTACCACGGAAAACATACCAGTAGAGACTGGACCATCTAAAACACAACCTCTTCGGAGATCCGAAAGGGTTTCTAGGGCGCCTGAAAGGCTATACCTATTGTCAAAAGACAATGAAGAGGGATTCCTTTTGGATAATGATCCAATAAGCTATGATGAGGCAATGTTGGACATTGACTCAGATAAATGGCAAGAAGCTATGCAATCCGAAATAGATTCCATGTATTCAAACAAAGTATGGACTTTGGTTGATCCACCACAGGGTATTGTACCCATAGGTTGTAAATGGGTTTACAAGCGAAAACGTGGTGTAGATGGAGAAGTAAATACTTTTAAAGCAAGACTGGTTGCTAAAGGTTATACTCAAAAACAAGGTGTTGATTATGAGGAAACTTTTTCACCAGTAGCAATGCTTAAATCTATTCGGATATTGCTAGCCATAGCTGCGTATTATGACTACGAGAAATGGCAAATGGATGTGAAAACTGCTTTTCTTAATGGAAATATTGAGGAAGACATTTATATGAAACAACCGCAAGGTTTCATATCCAATGGGAGTGAACAAATGGTTTGTAAACTTCAAAGGTCTATTTATGGACTTAAACAAGCTTCGAGGAGTTGGAATATTCGGTTTGATGAAAACGATCAAAACGTTTGATTTTCATAAGAATCCGGATGAACCATGTGTTTATAAGAAGGTTAGTGGGAGTGCAGTTACATTTGTTGTTCTATATGTTGATGACATCCTACTCATTGGGAATGATGTAGGGATGTTGCAGTCAACTAGGACATGGTTGTCAAAACAGTTTTCCATGAAAGACTTGGGAGAAGCATCCTTTATCCTAAGGATAAAAATCTATAGGGATAGATTTAAACGGATGATCGGACTATCCCAGTCGACGTACATAAATAAGGTGCTACAACGGTTTAGCATGGAAGAATCCAAACGAGGATATATTCCAATGAGTCATGGGATTTCTCTTTCTAAGACGATGTCTCCAAAGACACCTGAAGAAAGAGAATGGATGAGTCATATACCTTATGCATCAGCTATTGGTAGCATTATGTATGCAATGTTATGTACAAGACCTGATGTGGCTCATGCACTTAGTGTAACGAGCAGATATCAGTCTAATCCATGTGAAGAACACTGGAAAGCCGTTAAGATGATTCTTAAGTACTTACGAAGGACTAAGGATATCTTTATGGTATACGGCAATGGAGAACTGAAACTAGAAGGCTTTACTGATTCTGGTTTTCAGTCCGATAAAGACGACTATAAATCCATGTCTGGATACTTATTTACTCTGAATGGAGTAGCAGTTAGTTGGAAAAGTTCCAAACAAGAAACAATTGCTGACTCTACGACAGAGGCCGAATATATTGCTGCATCTGATGCTGCAAAAGAAGCTGTTTGGATAAGGAACTTTATCCAAGGGTTGGGTGTAGTACCATCCGTTGTTGATCCAATAATGATTTATTGTGATAACAATGGGGCTATTGCGCAAGCAAAGGAGCCAAGATCTCATCAAAAATCCAAACACATTATGAGGCGATACCATTTGATTAGAGAAATCATTGGTAGAGGCGATGTCGTGATGGAGCGAGTCGACTCAGCAGAAAATATAGCAGACCCCTTAACTAAACCCTTATCACAGAAAGTGTTCGAAGGACATCTTGAGAAGATGGGTCTTAGATACATGAGTGATTGGAACTAGGGCAAGTGGGAGATTGTTAGAGTAGGGTACCCGGCGTTCCAATCTAATTGGACGTATTCTACTTGTAAATACAGTCTATTGGAATTATATTATGAATAAGGCATTTCTTTATCTTAAGAGAAAGCATTTATCTTATAATTGCACTTAAGATAAAATCCCTAGATCACTTATGGTTATAAGGTATGGTTGCGCATAGAGATGGTGATCATGGAACATACCTTGAAAGCCGTGATCTTAAATACAGTTCCAAGTCGATGGATGTTTCGAGATGGGATATCGAATAATCCATAAAAGACTTGCACATAGTTTGTATGCTTGTTGGACAAGAATGTTGCATTCCATCAACATTAGCGTAAGACGTAAGTACATTTATGTGGGTGCTTGTTAGAGAACAAGTTCACTGAACATGACCGTATGAAAATTCTTAATGAAGAATTTATTCAGTCGAATAAGAATTTTCATGTTACAATAGTACATGACTAATCCTAAGACTTGAGGCACAATGGTAACTTTGTGCATATTACATTCTACTTTGATTTATCCTTTTGGTAGCTAGCACTATCGTTTAAAGGGATAAGTTGGGTATTATGTTGATATGTATGGAAGTTTGTTAGTGGCCAATAAAGGATTCGACACTTATGAAGATAAGTGAATTTCCTATGTGTTTCATAGTTATTAATCCAAAGTCCTTGGCCAAGGCAGAGATGAATAGTGATTCATAACCGGGTTAATAAACATGAAATAGAATCATAGTTATTAAGTCAATTTGGGTTTCGACAAAATCATACCCAAGACTTAATCGGGAAATTAGATGTCGAAAGGATTTTACATGTATGGAGTTGTAATCGGAATAGGTTTACTCGCTATTCACTTAATACTAGATTCATGCTACTTGCTAGGTGTTACCATGATATGTGGGTTCATAAATTAAAGGGTTAATTCATGAATAAGAGTTAATAAGATTTAACTCAAATTACAAAGTGTTGTAAACCCACTACTAGTATTAAGGTGAACCTAAAAGGTCACACTAATTATGAACAAAGGTAAAGATTGTATTTCTAATGGTTAGAATTAATTGATAAATATCTAATTTGATTAGATATCAATTAAAGGAATATATTAATCAATAAGATTGATTAATTACATTTTGGATATTACTTTAGTAATTAAGGTAATTACTAAATTAATAAAGTTGAATTTTAAAATAGGATTTTAAATTTCAAAAATCCAAAATAATAATAATATGATTATTATAATATTGGGAAAATGATATAATAATAAAGTCTTGAGAAAGATTCTCAAGATTTATTATCCAATTATTATTTATATCTTTAAATATGATTTAAGGATTAAAATAATAAATATGATTATAATAAAATGGTTGTTGATGGTTGTTTGAACTACTTAACATATCTTATTATTTTCAAAGTCAAAAGTTAGTAAATACTATTTAAATAAAATTTGATTTTATTTAATATTACTAAATGTTGATTATTTTATGCTAAAATGTTTAGTATAAATATATGCAAAATGGTTTTGCATTTAAGTGAAGTTTTTGATCCTAAATTTCTAAGTGTTAGAAAGAGAAGAAAGTGTTCTTCATAAAACTTCAAGAAAGAGTTCTTAAAATTCCCAAATAAAATTCATAAATATTCCTATACAAGAAAACCGAGTCTTTTCTACTAGCGAAGGAAAGTCGTCGGAACCGGGCTTCATAGGGTGGATACGTTTAGAGGGAAGACACTTGGATTCCTATAGCGAGTAAACTCAAGTCGTTGAAGTTACAACCGGGAATCGATTCCCTCATCCATCATCAATAGTGAAGGAGTTCAAGACATTCGGTAAATATTTTTACTAGTATTTACTTTATAGTAACAAATCAAAATTTGTATATGATGCATGTTTTAAAGATGACGATCAGTTAATTCGCAATTAGTATGTACGGGTGTTGTATTTATTCGATAAATACTTACTTTAAAAAATTTTAAATTCCGCTGCATACAGCCCGTACGGTACTGGCGAACCCAACAGATTTTTCATAATAGTTTAGCATGAAAAGTCAATATTTATGAAAAAAAAAATATGGTTAGAACTTAGAATTTTTTTCATGTTTATCTCGACTAAAAATATTATCAACATGAATCACGGAAAAATCAATTTGTAGTTTATTATGATGGATATCAATGATATTATTGCAAAATATTAATAAATACTTTCAAGGTTATTTTTTTTTAATCATATTCAATTTGATATGATTTGAAATTTTTATATGGAAGCAATTAATGCATAAAGTAAAAAAATTTCTAAAGAAGGGTAGGTATTAAATGTTGAAAATTTCTTTTGCTAGTATTTTTAGTAAATCGTATATTCTCTTTATATGTAGATTTCGATACATTGTAGCACAGATAACATCAATAAAAAATATATATAGGAGATGAATCAAATGAGGACACTCCTTAATATGAGTACGTGAGACTCAATCTTATCCTTTAATTTTGTGTAGATCAATGACTCATATTAATCAATTAAAATATACATTAATTAAATAATAAAAATAATTATTATTATATTAAAATTATTTAAATAATAATAATAATAATTATTATCATATTAAATTATTTACATAATAATTAAATTTGTTGACCGACCATTGACCGCCGACAGCCGGGAGTTGACCGGCAGTTGTCAACAGCTCGCCAGAAACGGATTTCGCCGTTAATCGTTAGTCCTCGCCGTCGAAGACCTCTGGCAGCATTCTGCAACGAGCCCGCTGTTGGTGAAGAACCCTTATGAACCCTCAGAATCGTCGGTCTCCACGCACATGACGGACCTCTCTCAACCCCACCCGACCACAACCCATCCCCTCCCAAAACGAACCTCTCCCAGCCCCAAATGTCGCGGGTAGCCATGGCCGCCGTTGATTCAAATATTCACTAGATATATCGACATTGCCTAAGATTTCTACAATCTCCAATCCTAAAGTTATTGTGACTCAAATTCGGAATTGAAGAGCACAATCGTAGAGCGAGTGTGCCGCGACGGTCGTGGGGTTGATGATGAAGTTCCGCGAGGTCGTTGGGGTGAAGGCGACGGACGTGTTCAATTTTCAGATTTTGGTGTTGGAGATTTGGGGGCTGCCAGGCAATAATTTTGAAAATTAGACAACTTATTAAGAGGGCTGTTTTGCAATTTTAGATATTGAGATTGTAATTTGATCCTTGGGGTCTAATATCTAATTTATTTATAACTAGTATTTGATCCTGTGCATTTGCACAGATATAAAACACGTTTTTGTTTGTATTTATTTATTAGACACGTACTTCTATCATATAAAAATTACTACTTTTTCTTTAGTTATTTTTATCATTCAAAATTAGTTGAGATTTAAATTTTATTGTAACCATGCAACGTTTACATTAGTTACATGAATAAAATAATTTATATATTTGTGGCATACATTAAGATAATTAACATAAATAAAAAAAATTATTGGTGTTTCTGATATTTAGAAAAAAAAAATGTTCCAATCATATTTTTTCTTCAACAATGCAACCAAATAAAGCGGTTACAGCAATGTGTCAATCAACTTTAAGTTCCAACATTAGCCGTTCACATTTGAATATTTTGCTACCAAATTTAGAATTAATTTATTAACTGATCAAAAAAATAAATAATAAAAATCTATATATTAAGGTGTAACGGTTTTAGCAGATTAGTGATTAATTAATTAAAGAAAATGTAACTCCTTTTGGAGGGAAATAAAAATAAGTTTTATTAAATATTTTATTAAATGCATCATCTAGTAATTATATATACTAGCATTCGACCCTGTGCATTTGCACAGATGTAAATACAGTATTGTGAGTTATTTGTATCTATATAATGATTAATGATTTTTCTTTCACATTTTTTGTAGGCCAAATTTACAATTAAAAGAACATGAATATTTTATTTTTTTAAATTGTGTTTATCAATTGGATGAAACGTATATTTTGGTATGTATTTTTTTAATTATTTTATTATTTATTTAAGAATTACAAATATATTTTTTATTTTTGAAAAAAAAAATGAATGTAACCACAATAATAACATCTATTGATCTAATCACATTATACGGTCAACACATTATATGGTCAAGTATCAGTAATCAAAAGTTTAAAATGATTTTTGTAATTTTGAAGTGATTAGTGTGTTGATTATCTAATAACTAAATAAAAAGTTAAATAAACCAAAAGTAACGGCTTTTGGAGAGAAATGGTTATAGTGCCACATTGATAAAATTAAATAGGTTTTATTAAATGATAACAGCCAGTAATTATATATATAGATTTGAAAAACTGCACTACGGCCCACGAGTTTTTTTTATTATATCATTAATGCATATTTAGTTTATTTGCTTTTATGTATTTAGTTCATACAAAATGCATATTTAGTTAATCTTTGATGCATATTTGTTATATTTAAATTAAATTTATACATGATGCATGTTTAGTTCATTCATAGTGCATAATAATATTTAAATTAAATATATAATGATGCATATTCAGTTAATTTATGATGCATGTTTAGTTCATACGAAATGCATATTTAGTAGAGTTGTTCAATCGGTTAAAACCGAACCACTGACCGAAATTTCGGTCTATCCAACATGTAAACCGAAAACCGAACCGAAGTTTATGGTTCGGTTCGGTTTCAAACCGAAAATCTAACGGTTGGATCGGTTCGGTTATCGGTGACCGGAATTGTAGCTGTCCATGCTCCTCCTTGCCGGTCAGCTCCTCAGGCCGGACAACAAAAGTGCAGTCGGGTATGGGTATTGACGAGCCACAGCCGTGACCGGTTGAATGTTGACTAACCAGATCGGGCTTACAAACAGAGCCCGAAGGTCCCTCTCACGCCACCAATCGCGGGCCTCGCAGCATCGTTGGCCTCTCAGATCCACTGCAAATCGCCTCCAGTCGCCGCCAATCCCACATCTCCGCACTTCTTGCACCTTGGGAATGAAGAGAATTTGGGGAAGATTTGAAAAATAATTGAGGTGTCGTGTGTGACAATTAGTGGGTGTATGTGCTACCTTGACCCGTGAGAGAGAGATGAAGTGATGAACTCTGGGGTCTGTGCTTGTTGGGCTCAGATGCGCAAATGCGGAAGGTGTAAATTAAAACACCAACGTGAAATGGTGAATAATAATGTCACAGCAACTCAAGAATGACAAAAGAAAATCCTTGTTTGTAATAATTGAATAGGAGTGGGATTTCACTGGGTCACTATATTTTACATTTATAGTGTAAGGGAGTGTGAAAAGATATTGTAATTATCTTGAAAATATAGTGGAATTGTTCGGAGGTTATCCCGTGGTTTTTCCTCTACATTGGAGGTTTTTCACGTTAAATCTTGGTGTATTATTTCTTGCAGATTTGGATTGAGATATGAAATGGAAGGAAGATGGACAAATTGATATATTGGGCTCAAGGAAATCAAATTGTCTACTCTTAAACAGTGATACCCGCGATGAGTAGGATAAACATAGGACTTTTAGTGATTCTTGTATAGGCAGGTAGTGCGAGTTACTTTTAATTAAAAATCACCTATGTGAGAGAGAAGTGGGGCCGCTTCGAAAGAATTGTTTGAGTCTCGATTTTAAACCCTCTCACAGAATTAGGCCTTGTCCAAGGTCATAAATGGACATAATAACGATAATTGAAATATGTTAGGGAGAATCCTGTGTGAAGTATATGACTATATTCACCATTTACACAAAAAGGCAGAATAATTTAAAGACATCGCGTCTACTGGTCAACTAATAAAGTTAATGTGCTTTCACGAGTTACATATTAGTTAATATTAATATAATAATAGAGGATGTTTAGAAATATTTCTAGGCATTTTGAATGTGATATAAAATATATTATGCCACATGACAATGAAATAATACGAACTATTTGAGATGCTCTCCGATTACATTTTCAAACAAGTTATCTTATCGAATTATATGGTCAATAGAAACGAAACTGTACAATTCTACCGCAGCTCAAAAAGTCATGAATAATAATACAGACAAAATCACGGAAAACCATGTAGCAATATTGTAAAGATTCCTCCGAAAATAGTAAAAATTCAAAGAAATTACCCCACCCCCCACTCCATGACCGCAATTTGATTGGCTCGAACCGCATAAAGCAATGTTCATTTTTCAAAAAAGATATATTTTGCTTTTTAGACCGAATCAAGCTCGAGTTGTTCCATAACCCATGGTCAATCTTTCATAATTATCTATCGTAATCTTTCACAATTATCAAATAGACCTTTTGTTTTTTGAAGGAAAAAAGATGTAGACAACATGGTTAAATATCCGCGTTCCCCTACTTAATTTTCATTGCAGTGCCACTTGTTAGGGTATACCGTGTGACTGTTTTTCCATCACATTAAGAGGAAAAAAGAATAGAGATAATTAATTTGTTGGGGTAAAAAGAGAAATAAATATGGGATTGGGAAGCAAAAAATTAAGTGTTGTTCTGTTATTGTTATTATGTTTGTTATCTCCAATTGCGGGTCAAAACGGGCTATGGTATGGGGACAAAAGTCTGAAGGCGGGTCAGATACTTATAGAGGCATTTTTCGACCCGGTTTGCCCCGATAGCCGAAATTCATGGCCGCCCCTCAAGGAAGTACTCAAGTATTATGGCGATCGTGTTAAGCTCATTACTCGCTTGTTCCCTTTGCCGTGAGTCTTTGAGGAAATATTGTTTAATTTGTTTTATATAATTGATGATGGAGGACCAATAAAATGAATTGTTATTACTTATTGGGCATAATTAACACAAGATGAGGTTTTCTAAATTTTGCTATAGTGATCTTTCTCGAGACTTATAGAGTGAGAAATGATTTCTCTTTGTCTTTTTCAAAAGAAAAATAAAACGAAAAAAAAGTCTTTT
>BKCP01005983.1:163201-191661 GCA_008636005.1 Striga asiatica | reverse complement strand
ATATATATATATATATATATATATATAATGTGGTTCAAATGAAAACCAAATCCTAATGTGAGAACAGTTGCATTTTAATGCTATTGTTAATCAGAATGTATTTTACCAAAAATATCAACACAATTTATGTTAGCATTTGCAAAAATGATAGTACCATGTAAGATTAAAAATAACATCATACACAATTGAATGTAGCATCAAATATGGTTCTCACGGTTATTACACCAGTATTAGTTTTTATTTGAACCAACCCTATTTATATATGTATATAGAGCAAAACAAACCCTACTATTTATAGGTTATCCTATTCCTAAATAATAATTATTACAACAAACACTAACGCCGTGTTGATCTCAATTGTTTTTGCAGCAAGGTGGCATACGAGGAGTCTATGGGACACCGCAGTTCTTTGTTAATGGGTTTATATTTGCAGAACCTGGATCAGCTCAGAACTATAGCACATGGAGAGCTGTTTTAGATCCTTTAGTTAGCAAGTAGAGCAAAATATTTCATATAATAAGCGAAAATTTGATTATAAAAATGAGAATCCTCGTTAGCTAAACAGTAGCATCAATATTGGCTTGTATGAGTTCAATAATAAGAAACTATTTACCTACAATTCACTTTCCATCAAAATTCTCATTTGACGTTGAAAACATGAAAAAAAAACATCTTCGTCCTTATGTGGCATAATTTGTTTCTCACTTTATCAGTTCTTTTCAACTATCTGTCTCATAGTTAGTTTATCGCACAAGTTTTTTTGCACTTTATTAATTATTTTCGTCTGTATGTCGCATAGTTTATCGCATAAATATTTAGCACTTTATTCATTATTTTCATCAGTCTGTATGTCACATCTAATCTCATAATTTATTTCGCACTTAGTGTGGTTTAAATTTAGTGCAATGTGGTCCATATATCCTATGTGAAGTTGAAAATGTCTAGAAATCTTTCTAGATATATAAATATTTCTAAACATTCTCTACTATATATAATACTAATTGTTAAATGTCTTTCTCTTCTCCAAACAATAATAATCTTACACATATTAAATTATACAACAATTAATATTAATTATTGAATACACAGTTTTTTAATTTTCTTTCTCCGTGTTATATATCTCCAAATAAACAATACTAGTACGACACCCGTGTACTACACGGGTTGTTTGAAAAAAAAATATAAAATATAAAATAATAAAAAAACACATATGTTGTTGTATAACTAATTCAACTCTTTAAAATATATTAGAAAGATCATATAATATTCTATAACTATTTCAATGTATTTTTATAGATATTCTAAAAAGATTTAAATAATTTATTTGAAAAGATATAATATGCAAGTGACTATATATTTTTTTGTAAAATTATCGTATTTTTTTTTTAATTTAAACTATATAAAAAAGTTATTATTTACATTAATTATATAAATAAAATAATATATAAGGCTAATTTTTTTATATGTAATGTTGTCAAGTAAGCTTTATACGATAAGAATTTAGAGTTGGAGATTTACACGGCATATAAGAATCCAATTTATTTGGGAAGTCTTATAAGATAAAGAAAATCCTATTTGATTTGGAGTTGGAGGATTTACACAACATATAAAAATCTTATTTATTAAGTATTTTATTTTAAACAATTAGGGAATGTATCCGAACCAAAAGCCGAAGCATGTAATGTTGCCAAATAAACTTCTGAAGCGTGCGAAGCAACCAATTAGGCTCAACACGGAATTTAGAGTTGGAGGATTTACACGGCATATAAGAATCGAATTTATTTGGGAAGTCTTATAAGATAAAGAAAATCCTGATTTGGAGTTGGAGGATTTACACAACATATAAAAATCTTATTTATTAAGTATTTTATTTTAAACAATTAGGGAATGTATCCGAACCAAAAATGTTGCCAAATAAACTTCTGAAGCGTGTGAAGCAACCAATTAGGCTCAACACGTTTTCAAATTATATTAAGAGGAGATGACATTAGTGATCGATTTAAAAAAGCATTTACCAATTAGGCTCAACACGTTTTCAAATTATATTAAGAGGAGATGACATTAGTGATCGATTTAAAAAAGC
Source organism: Striga asiatica (assembly GCA_008636005.1). Lineage (NCBI taxonomy): Eukaryota > Viridiplantae > Streptophyta > Magnoliopsida > Lamiales > Orobanchaceae > Striga > Striga asiatica. Next base: position 189,578 of record BKCP01005983.1, on the reverse strand, counting down.
ATTTACTCAACAAGGGCATAATCTAGAGTTAGAAAAACAATTTAAAAAAGCATTTACTCAACAAGGGCATAATCTAGGATTCTTTTACGGGAAAAAAAAAGAAGACAAGTGGTGGACAAAAAAAGAAAAAGAAAAAAGGGGGTGGACAAGAATCAAAAGCCCGTATTTGCTGAATACGGCTTTTGATTTTTTTATTTGTAAAACGTATTCCGTGAATACGGTTTCCTTTGTAAAAAAAATGTAAAAAACGTATTCCTTAAATACGTTTTTTAATTAAATTACACAGAAAACGTATTTACAAAATACGTGCTTTCTATGTTGGTCCACTCCCCCCTTTTTTTTTTGTTTTTTGTCCACTTATTATTTTTTTATTTTTAAATATATAAACTGCCCCATAATCTAGAGTTAGAAAAACAAAAAACTGGCCACTCTCTCAACCGGTAAAAGCAACTAGGGCAAGATGGATAGCGGACCTTAAATAGCTGAGAGGCACTCGGGGGAGCGGTTAGGGCTCTAACGAAAAACGAAGCCGGAGAAGAGGGCTGAAAGGATATTTTTACGCAGATACACATAGCGCCAAGGTATCCATTTCTGGAATATTGGTTATTCGATTTCCCGTTGAATTGAGTGAATCTCAAATCTATTTTCTCATATGTCTATAGGCGAAGTTCCTTTTTTTGTGTATATTATTAAAAATGAATTATGTATTTATGTAATTTTTATGTATTCATTAATTTGATTGCGGAATATAAGTATGTTTGCTACGTTTTGTGAATTTGTTCTGCGATTTCTTTTCTTTTTTTATATGTATAAATTATTAGTTTGTAATTTTAGTAGAGCATGGATCGGTACCAGAAGGTGGAGAAGCCAAAAGCTGAAACACCGATTGATGAAAATGAGATTCGTATTACAAGCCAGGGCAGGATGAGGAGCTACATAACCTATGCCCTGACTTTGCTTCAGGTATATATTCATTTACTCATTGCATTTTGTTCAATAATATTAAATATTTGTAGTTTTTATGCTCGAGACGCACTCGCACATTGTCCCCAAATGTATAAAAACTTGATCCTGCGTTCATTTGATGTGTAGAAAGTCTAGATTGAGTTGTTAGGTGGTTTAGCAGGCGATTTAAGAATTTCATACACGTGCTTGTTGAATTGATTTCTGTATAAAGAGATATCAGGATAACTGGCTCATTTCTGATTTTTCAGTTAGATTCTCCAACAGTCCAGTGTTAGATACTTTCTGGAGGATAACACTGAATAGAAGAAGAAAAAAATTACTACATTTCAACTATTATGTGTGGTAGTTTAAAGAACGCTGTTATTAGTCAATCAAGTCTTGTGCAATAGATTTCTTGTTAAGAATTGATGATATATTTTCCGTTAGATTGTTGTATTTTGTTTGCGAATTCTGATCTGTTGATAAGAAATCTCCACCAAATGCATGTTTATCAATTAGGTAGCTTGTATTGAACCATTCATAAACTGACATGATGTGGTATGTGGAGAAACTTTTGTTTGTAGTATTTTGTCCGTTTAATTTATTGTCTTGGATTAGATGAGACTTGTAATTATCATACTGATTCATAAGTTGATTTTAAGATTAGTGAACAATGAATTTGATTTTATGTTTGATTATGTGGAGCGAAATATTTTCAAAGGAATTGATTTCTTCTTGCACCATTCGGTAGGAAAAGGGTTCGGATGATATTGTGTTTAAGGCAATGGGCAGAGCCATCAATAAAACTGTCACAATTGTGGAGCTAATCAAGGTTATTTCGGTGTTTCTTATAGCATTGGACATCATTATTTTGGTTTAATGGCTGCCTTAAGGTATATCTTTGTCTTCCTTTTTCCCTTTATCTTAGAGGAGAATTGTTGGTCTCCACCAAATCACAGCGATTCAATCCACTGATATAACCGATACCTGGGAACCCCTGGAAGAAGGGCTCCAGACGTAAGAGAATTTGAATTTACAAAAAATTATGTCAACTTTGCAGTTAAATTAAATGCACTGACATTGCATTTGTTCATTTTGACAGTTTGGAAACCACAAGGAAAGTCTCGATGGTCACAATCACTCTATCTAAGAAGGAGCTAGACAAGGCAAATATTGGGTGAGTTAATATGCATTTTGTGCCTCCGTGCAGCATTTCCACTATATCGTTATGATCAATTAATGGGACTTGGCCAGACCGCTGGTGTTGTCCTATGTTAACTTTTGAGGAAGAATATGAAAAAAGTTTGATTGGTTGTGTAGTAATTAAAACCTTTTTCCTTTTTAATTTCTTAAGTCGTTCTGTTTTTAAATTGTGAGCTGGTTCGCTTATTGCATTTATGTGCAAGTACCTATCCATGCGGGTGTGATTATTCATTATCGATGGGGATTGTTATATGATCTAGGTACCAACCTCCGATACCAGCTGACCAGGTCAAAGTCGCTACAGAGGTCGACTATGATGGAGGTCGTAATTTATTTATTTTTAATAATTCTTATCCTTCATATATTCCAGCAAGGTCTCGTTTTCCATCATATTGTAATCTATATTCGTGCAGAGGGGTCACCTTCCGTGCGAGGAAGAGGTCGGGGTGGAAGAAGGGGAAGGCCAAGAGCCCAATCTGGTATTAATTTTGATCAAATATTTTTTGTTTCATGGCAAAACTTAGCCTTTTTGAAACATTTGATGTATTAATATTAATAGACTTCATTTTTCTAATGGTTTGAATAGGCAACGGTTTTGCATCTGGGGAGTATGAAGATGGAGGGTATGAGAGAAATCGTGGATATGGGAGGGGTGGCAGGGGAAGAGGCAGGGCTCGCAGCTTCCGTGGGCGTGGACGGGGAGGCTACGGTGCTCCTCCTCCTCCTCAAGTGGACGATGCTGGAGCTTACAATCAAGATGCACCTCGAGGTATTGCTTTTGCTTTTCTCTTGCAATACGGCACACATTTTGTTTTTTTTTTTTTGTTTTTTTTTTTTTTATTTATTTGCATGCTTCCACTTAGTCAGGAAAGTAGAACAGTAGGTCAATACGACAGAGTATGGTTCGTTTATGCGTGAACTATTTTGTTTGTTGAAAGTCGTTGGGATTGACTTTGTTTTGAGAGAAGTCATAGGCATTTACGGTTGATATAGAAAATAAATATTCTGTAATCCTTTGCTTGTACAGAAATATGTTATTAATTATGGTGAAGTATAAAAGATACCATTTTTTTGTTGTATATATTTTAAAGATTATTTTGTTTTTACTTGATTCACTCAATCTGAAGGGTATTTTTTTTTTTATTTTAATTTTATTCGTCATCGACTTTGTGAACCATTGCCTTCTTTTACCATATCTATAAATCTGGAATTATGATTTTTCTTAGCTGTAGTGTATCATGTATTATTGTGGTACTGAAAAACACTGTGCTTCAGGTCGTGGCCGTGGAAGGGGCCCACGTGGCAGGGGTCGTGGATTTAGATCTAATGGGCCGGTTCAAGCTGCTGCTTGAGTTGCTTATAGGTGTGTGAATTTGGGTGATGGTTATTGTGTGAAGACTATGATCTATAATGATTTTCGACCCCAAAGTTTCTTATGTTATTCTGTATGTTTTAGTGTTTTACTTTTAGGATGTCTGTAATGATAGGAGACTTATGGACCGCGCGAGCGTGGTGAGCCTTTTTTGTTTCCTTTATCAAGTAATCGATATATTGTTTTCAAATCTTTTTAGTTGTTTCGACCTTTGATCAGCTGTTACCTTTTAGGTGGTGAATCTTATTCTTTAATTTGTATTTCCGCTTAAGTTAGCTAGCTGTTTGATAGTATAAAGTCAGACATCATGTATTGTATCCTTTTATTGGGATGATTTTCTGGTTTTTCATTCAGTAATGCTAAATAAAGTTTGCAGTTCTTTGGGCTTTGGTATCGATTAAATTTGACTTTGTATTTACTTATTTATTTATTTTTTTCGGGCAGGTCTCAAGTTGTNCAAACACCAAAGTCCTATGGAGAATAATATCATATTATAACAACACATTAGAAGATAACTAGTATTCACAGATATAAAACACGTTTTTATTTATATTTATTAATTACTAATGTACTTTTATCATATGAAACTTATTACTTTTTCTTAGGTTATTTTTATCATTCAAAATTAATTGAGATTTAGATTTTATTTTAACCATGCAATGTTTAAATTAATAATATGAATTGGCATATATTAAGAAAATTAACATAAATAAAAAAAATTATTTGTGTTTCTGATTTTTAGAAAAAACAATATGTGCCAATCATACTTTTCTTCCAACAATGCAACCAAATATAGCGGTTACAGTTCTGAATCCAATCAACTTTAAGTTCCAACATTAGCCGTTACACATTTGAATATTTTGCTACTAAATTTAGAATTAATTTAGTAACTGATCCAAAAAATAAATAATAAAAATCTATATATCTATATCTATATATATATATATAAAGAGGTTGTTGGAAAAATACATTAATAGAAAGTTTGACCAAATAAATATAATGTTTGACTTACTATTAATGGAAATTGCAAAAAAACACATGTGAACCTTTATTAACAAAATCTGAATCCCATTTTGTTGGTTACAAATTTGGAGATTCTTATGGCAAAATTTGAATTCCATTTTTTTCGTATCATATATTATTTTTTTACCAAAATTTAAATCACATTTTTTTGGTAACAAATTTGGAGATTCTGATACAAAAAATGTGTCAATTATTTATGAAAACAATTCTAAATATAAATTAATTTAAAAACCGTGCAAATTAGATACAAATTTAGGAAACAAATAGTTATATAATTCTTAACCAATTCTACCAATAAGATTGAATAATTTTTTTTTTCAAAAAATATGTGCAAATTGGATAAAACCACATGCAATTTTTATTTTAAAATAAAATTGATATTGGACGGGATGTACATTCAAACTTGTGTCCACATTTTTTGATAACAAAAGCGGTTCATCTTTGATTTTTAAAGTCACCATATCCAATTATTTAGGAAAAATTGTGTGCAACTTTACAAAATTTAAATGCATCGATTTTTTTAGATTCTTATGTTTTTTCTTAACCATGTTTTACCGAAATTTTGGTAAGTTCATATCATTTTTTTTTTGTTAAATTCATATCATTTTCTTTAGGAAAGAGACAGTTGCATAAACCTTAACAAATTATTTCAATTTTTTTATTAGAATTATTTTCAATTCAATTTGTTTGGTAAAAAAATCGGTGCAATGTTAGAAAAATTCGGTTGCATTTTAAGGAAAAATTGATGATTTTTTCATTTGGTTTAAAAAAAATATTCAGATCAATTTGTTTGAAAAAAAAATCTGTTTATTGGTAGTTTCATTTTCAGGAGTAACTAATGATTCTTTTCAATTTTTTTAATTAAAATTTAGAATTAGAATTGAAAAAAATAATGGCGTGAAAATCTTTTAAAAAATTCTACTTTTTTTCTACTAGAATTTTGTTTAATAAATAAGATCCTTTAATTTTTTAAAAAATTTGTTAACTAATAACTAATAATACGCAATTTTAGATAAAATTCGAACACCTATGTTTTACTTTACGTGCCAAAGAATCAAATCAAGAATGTTGTACACAGAGAAATGTTTAATAACATATAAATTTCACTTTCATGATATTTTTAATGCCATGAGATAATTTAAATACAAAAATACCTTTTAAAAAGCAAATAGGTAATAAATGCTCTCGTGCATCGCACGAGTATTGTACTAGTATATATAATAAGAATAACCATTTACCAAAAATAGTAGCAAAAAAATAGGCCAACATTTAATGTAGTCCATAAATAGTAAGTTTTATTATTTTTTTTATTTTATTCTTTAAAAAATCATACAACATTAAATACTGCCTTAAATTTTTGATTTAATTCATTTTATTATTTAAAAATTCTGGCTAAGATCTATTAAGTGTGCATATTTTTATTTTAGATCGTGTGATAATAAATTTGGTAATGTTTATCAATTCTTTGTTTACCAATCTATTGTTTTTTCTAAAAAATTGATGATAACCTTTTACGTTTTAGACTTAAACAGACAGAGCATGTTAAAATAACTCATTCAATATATATGTTCCGTGCACTGCACGGGGTACGTACTAGTTAAGGTGTAACGATTTTAGCAGATTAGTGAGTAATTAATTAAAAAAAATATAACTTCTTTTGAAGGAAAATGAAAATAGATTTTATTAAATGTTTTATTAAATGCATTAGCTAGTAGTTATATATATATATATATATATATATATATATAGATAGATTATAGATTATAGAACACATGTTAAAAGAAGATATTTATATAGATTTCGTTGATAATAATGAGATTAGACTTTAGAGTTATGAGATATTACCTATAGATTAAAAGAAGATATTTGTATGTTTGGTTTTCCATTTTTTTTTTTGTACAAAAGATAATGAGATTTTTTTGTTCGAAACGACATAAATTTTATAAAAAAACACATAATTACATCTAGAGCCAATTAGACAACTGAGAGATGTAGCTATAAAGTTGAGTTTAGTGAGAGGACAGACCCGGAAGTCGCTAGAGCCTGCACTAGAAACACATAACAATACACCCACAACACAAACTATAACTCCCACTAGTGGGGAAAATACACGCTCCCACAAGTGGAGAAAAACACGCTCCCACAATTAGAGAAAACACATTCCAATAGGAGAAAACATGCTTTCAACTGGAGAAAAACACAACCAAAAAATCTACAACACACAAAAAGAATAAACACTAAAGAAAAAACCAAGAAGACTACGACCCTCCCCACCAACCGAAGGCATTCTGGACCCTCACCACTCGAGTCAAGATCCAGGCGACCACCCCGACACTGAAGCCAGTCCACCGCCCACACTAAGCCGACAAGACCGACGATCTACCGAGTGGCCACGACCGGTAAAGTCCTGCAGACCCGCGATCAGCTCCACCACCAACTCATCCCGAAGGCTGCGAACCCGCTCGAACCTCACCGGGAGCCGCCACTGGAGTACCCCTCCAAGCCCAGCACCAGGACGAGAAGAAGAACGGAGGACGAAGCTAAAAACTCGTCTCGACCCCAGCCGCAACCGCACAGCAACTGAAGTCATCCACAACAATGACGCCCACGAGCCAAATGTCTCATCCACCCGCCACGGCCGACCGGAAAAAGGTGAAGCGCCGCAGCAGCAGGGACATTCAGCCCGCCAAGTGTCGCGCCAACGGCCCAGGAAAAGAATCAGAACAGCAGGGGGCGAAAGTCCGTTGGAGGGGAGGCAACGACGAAGAAAAGGCCAGCTTGGGCAAATTGGATTTTAGAGAGAGGCTCCTTCTTGAAAAATTTGGAGCTGGGAGTTTCCCAACAAGCATTTTTACCATAAAAAAGATGTAAAACCGCACCGACATAGAAAAAATTGAGTTAAACTGATGTATTTGGTGGGGTGTAGTTCAATTTATGAAGAATTTGGCTTGCGTGCGGTTTTGATTTTGAAAAAATGCAAAAAGTTTAGTGCAATTCGATTTTATGTTCGAAGATTGCAGTTTTAACTGAACTGCACAAAAAATCCCTCTTCGACTTCACTTCACTAGTTAACCTGCCTGACTCTCTCTCTCTCTCTCTCTCTCTCTCTCTCTCTCTTGATTTTCAAACCCTACTTGCACTCTGCCTCGCTCATGGCCACTCAAAGCCCGCCCGCCTGTCACTCTCTGTCTCTCAATTCACCGGCTTGGTGCCTCTACCCCACTTAGGTGCACCTTCCACCTGGATGACGCCCCTCTCCGCCTTCATACTCATGTGGAGATGGACCAGATGGGCTACGTTTAGATTTTAGTAGAAGTCTTGTATTTTGTGCTTCAACCGAGTTTGGGCCATGTCTTCGTAGATCGTGTGCTTTGTGGAGCAGACTGCCTGCCTGGCCACCTGTCAGCCCAGGTTCTNTTTATCGGCCCATTTAGGGTCTTTATTATAATAAGGTTGGGGATCCGACCTTAATCCCCTCCCCCCTTTTGTAGAGGAGACTGTTTGCTTGGGCACCTGCCACCTAGGTCCAGACTTTTTTCTTTTGGATGTTGTCTTTTTCATTTTTTTTTTTTCATTTTTTGCTTTTGGTTTTTAGTTGCACTTGTGTAGACATGTGATTTTTCGGTCCATTTAGGGTCTTGATTATATAGAGGTTGGGGATCCAACCTTAATCCCCCCTCGCCCCTTGGGTTTTTTTTTCTCTGTTTTTTTTTTAAGGCTTAAACATATCATCATCATTGTCCAATTTCATTAAACAAGATACTTGTGAAGCTAATTTGTTGTGTCTACACTAAGATCAACATTATTCTCAGACTGATCATCATCATCATAACTTTGCTTAGTTTTCACATTGTAATCAGAATCAAGAGAGTTATCAGCAGAGTTCGTTTGAACAGAGGCTTCATCACACTCTTTCTAAACAAATGTTTCTCCACCATCTTTTTCAAGAGATGCTTCTGACAACTGATTTATTGTGTCCACAGTAAGATAAACATTTTTCTCAAACAGCTCATCATCTTCACTTTGGTTAGTTTTTACATTGTAATCAAAATTAGGAGAGTTTTCAGGAGAGTTCTTTTGAAAAGAGTCTTCACCATTAATTGCATTTCAGGAGAGTTCTTTTGAAAAGAGTCTTCACCATTAATTGCATCATCACTTGGTATCACATCTACATAAATTTCTATCTCCCTTAGAGCCTGATGCTTAAAAAACCAAGATCTAGCATCCTCATCTTTGAAAATTCCCTTACAAATATTGGCAGACAATATGTAATGCTTCGTCTCTTTTCCTTTTCCAACAGCCTCGTCCATGAAGCTATTTAGGGTTTCTATGTTCACACCATTAATATCCACAAAGTCAAAGATAACTGAATGATCACCCCCATTATAGTAAGCCCCAGGTTCATTTTGAAATTGACATCTATGGTACACAACGACATTCAATTGACCACTGCACGACCTGTGGTAAATTAGAAATTTAAATGTTAATTTAGGGTTTTTTTCCTTAATTTGCAAGATTTTTCTCCTATTTTTCCTTGGAAGAAGATGATAAAAATGCTTGGAAGATTTATTTATAGGCTGTTGTGCTGAGGTGAATTAAGTAGGTCACATGCAGTCCGCATCAACATAGTTTGTGAAATCAGTTGGAATTCCGACGAGTTTGACCGAAATTGGGTAAAAAGACCGAAATTTTAAAACCTTTTGGCTACTATTGTCAAATAGAAAAGATGGTGGCTAAAATTAACCCATAAAAATTACTAGTTATACTTTGCAATTTAGCCTTATATATGCAACATATATGAACATTTTATATAAATATAATAGTTATATTATAACTATATATATGTCTTAATAAACCTCAAAAAGCACATGGTGAAAGTTTTAAGAAGTCGTTTATAAGAATTCTCTAAAAAATATGAAATGTCAACCAAAGTCAAAGTTTTACAAATTCCACCAAAGTCACTTATTTTACAAGCTCTTGAAAAATTCTTCCGAATCTCAATTGGATACAACTTCCTAAATAGAAAGAATTTATCTTTCAAATCTTGAAATGATAGTTGATTAATATTTCGGCACCAAAAACTATAAAACTCCTTGTTTTTATATTTATTCTTCTATAAGAAATATGCTAACTCTTATTTATAACTTCTCAATCATTCCCAACTCCCGTATTCATGTTCAGCTGCAAATTATGCTGTTAGAATATTCTTTCATTAGCTACGCAAAATTAATATACGTAGGCTTATGATCACTTGAAATCCAATTATGATATATATCTGATAGCGTACCTAGCTTTGGGGCGTCGGCGCGTTGAAACTTGAGCACTTATATGATAACTATAAACTTATTATTCCCTTTATTTCATCAATATTTTTTTTTTCCAACAAACTTATTCTTGGCATTCCAATGATTGTAATCCAATTCTGCATGACAGATTAATTAACTAGTAGTGATTGCAAATAAATTAATAACAATGTTTGAATTTGTTAGCCAGTTGCAATTTTCTTTAATCNATTTGTAACTAATTAAAATCAGTCATCCCTCTCATGGGTTTTGCATAAATTGTGGCATCATCACATGGTGTGGTTGTAGAAGGTCAAAGAAATGGATATATTTTATACTTATGGATCCTAATTTGGTACAATTTCCTTCTTTTCAACACGTCCCCAGAAATAATGCAACAGTTGTAAAACAAATACTATATAATGATTTTAAACGAGGCCAAGAAGAGTGAAGCCATTGAGTGTCAACTAAAACTGTGGGTAATAATGTGAAAGTTAAATGTATGTACGGTTCTCGTACAATTGAATTTTAGTAAAAGAATATAAGCAGTCATAAATATCACCGCTCATGACGCCTTTTCTCGTGGAGCGCAAAATATCAAATGTCCGATGTGAAGCTAATTAATGTCCAAAAATAATAAAATCACCAGTTCAATCTGTCTCATAGTAATCTCTTGTAAGAGATCAATGGATAATGGTAATCTTTTTTACGATTTATTTATTTTTTATAATGTTTATATTCTAAAGTAAGTACATTAAATGACATATTCTGTATATATTTTTACATTCTAACTAGTAATCAACCTGTGCATTTGCACAGAGAAAAATACTTTAACAAGATAACAATATAAAAAAAAAAATCATAATTTAATTCATGAAAAAATATGAATTATGAAAATAATTTTCAAAATTGATTTTGATCAAGTAATTGCTATGGAAGAGCCGTTACAATAATTTTCTTTATGCTAATACATCGGCCATTTTCATCAGTGAGTCTGACTTAAAATTTGAGTACAATTTTGTAACTCCCTTGATTGATTTATTCTCATAATTTATGACATTCAAGCAAGTTATTTTATAACTTAAAAATGAAATTGAATGTTGAAAATTTTGGAGGGATAATAAAATTTAATGCATGATAATATAATTAAATGCTATGTTGCTCCTCTTTATATATATATAGATATTGAATGGACAAATATATATGATCAACATAAAGTACATTAATAAAATAATTAAGTTTTGTAAGCAATTAAACAGCCAAACTAGAAAAAAAAAAGAACAAAAAAAAAGAAAAACTGAGTTCCTGATCGGTTTCAATAGTTTATTGCAAATTGTAGCCGGTTTGGTTTTTGATTGGTAGACTATAATTTTCGGGAAAATTATTCATCGGAACAAAAATTTATTTTCGTAACAACCCATAAATATAATTATATAGAGCATAAATAGTGTTATATATCGTTCTACAAAATTACTATTTAATAAAGTACCTATTCTATAATACACATATATGCAACAAAAGCCAAAACTAGCTTTTATTGATCAACTTCCTAATTTTTCTAAGGCAATTGGATTGATATCAACTCTTGTTCATTTATTTATTATTTATGTTGTTACCTATATTTCACAAAAATATTACCTAATTATGAACGAAATGACAGAGATTACATTTACGCCATCAAATATGACCTATATAGCTTCTCCTTAACCAAGTCACAAAAAATCTCTTGGCGTACGTACTTCGACAAAATAAACAATCATTACATGGAATGAACTAATAAACATTTTTCCTCGATTCACTCTATTATTAATTTGTGTCAATCTTCTTGCACCGACAAGTAATTGAGCTATATTATTTAACGGCGCGTTTTGTGCATGTACAAAAAATTCAATTTAAATGGTCCATAGTTTTAATTTACATGCATAAATTAAATTACATCAGCCAGACAAAATAAACAGGCTCTCACAATGTAATGTCATCAAAAGGCATGTGCACCACACATGAGTAACATTGAGGTACAACATGTAGGTTCAAATTTAAAGCACATGAGTGGTCACATCAGGTTAATACGAATTAGCTCAATAAAAAAAAAATAAAAATTATATCCAAAAGGCCATTGAATAATTTAATGCATTTCACTTCTTATTGCAATTTTGCAACAACCATTGCATTTAAAGAATGTGAGACTTAAATAATAACTCGATCCATGTACGGTTCTGCTGCTGAGGAATTCCATGTGGGGTTGTGAGAAACAGGAATATAATGCGTGAATAAATGAATATTAATCTACGATTTTGTTAGACATTTATATTTTCGTACATATATATATATATATATATATATATATATATATATGTAAATATACTCTTAAGTGAAAATGTGATACCACTAACAAATAAATTTTAAAAAATATTATTGCATAATATAAGAATGTAGTTTTGTTAAATATACATATAAAAAGGTATGACAGGTCAAAACCGGTTGATATATGAATTTTGTTTTTTTTATTAACGAATCATATTCTTAATTCTAATGTTAATTATTTGTGTAAAGGGAATAAAGAGTTTACTTTATTAACACATTATTCAAAACTATTAATGTTAATTAATTATTGATTTGTCATTTCTGTTAATCTTTTTTGGGCTACTAGACAGGTCATATACATGTGAGGTTGTTTGGTAGCTTAAATTCCCTACTGCTATATAACTCCCACTTAAGTCATAGTATCTAGGCAACAAAAATCCCATATCTTCTTCATCTCACTCAATCACTTTCCTTCTTTCTTTCTTTCTTCCCCGACATTCGCACCCAAAAACACAAAAAAGACGCAAAAAGAAATAAATAATTAAGGAAAAAAAAAAAGAATGGAGAAAAATAGCAGCATTTTGTTTCTAGCACTTGTACTTGCACTGTATAGCTTCTCAATGAATGCCAATGCCAATGCCTTCACGGCTTCTAGATGGACCCAAGCTCATGCAACCTTCTACGGCGGCAGTGATGCTTCCGGAACAATGGGTACGCACGCGAAATTTTAATATTTGAAATTAACGAGATTAGTTCGATAGAAGGATTGAATTTTCATGAACTGGTTTTATAGTCATACAAAAAAGAAATATAGCAAATTGTTGTGAAGATATGAAAATTAAATAACCATTTTGTCATGTATAATGACACAATTACTCTTACTATCAAAAACCATTTCTAGGAATCTCAGATTCCAAAAGTGTTTTATAGAACACATAAATCGATTCTTGAATCTTATATTTCTAGAAACACGTTTTGATAGTAAGATTAATTGTGTCATTATACACGACAAAATGACTATTATTTTATACTTTTACAAAAAATGGTTATATTTCATATTTTACAAAATAATAAGACTATTTACTAATATTACCACTCAGAATTTTCCTCTTATATTTATTATTTATTTATTTTTTTCTTTAGGTGGTGCTTGTGGGTATGGCAACTTGTACTCGGGTGGGTACGGGACCCGGACTGCAGCACTGAGCACGGCGTTATTTAACGATGGGGCAGCTTGCGGGCAGTGCTATAAGATGATATGCGATTACAGGGCCGACCCTCAGTGGTGCAAGAGGGGTGTGTCAGTCACAGTCACCGCCACAAATTTCTGCCCCCCAAATTACGATCTCCCAAGCAACAATGGAGGCTGGTGCAATCCTCCGCGCCAGCATTTCGACATGGCTCAGCCCGCTTGGGAAAAGATCGCCATCTATAGGGGCGGTATCGTGCCAATCCTTTATCAGAGGTAACTTTTTTTCTCTCTTACACATTCAAATTTAATATATAAATTAGGTAGTTACTAATATAGGAAAATGCTATAGTCCCGTGAAGGAATGGTTCTCTCAAATCAATTGAAGCCATTAGATCATTTATTCTTGATATGTAGTCAAAGAAAAGTGATGTGTCAGTTTCTTATTGGACTGTCCACCAATATATAGTGTTAACTAAATTGTTTTCAATTTTCGTACGATAGGCTACAAGGCCATATCTATATATGTCTATATTAAAATAGATTTTTTTTTTTTTTTTTAATTGATGTAGGGTTCCTTGTGTGAAGCGTGGTGGGGTTAGATTCACCATCAACGGTCGGAATAATTTCGAGCTTGTCTTGATTACCAATGTCGCGAATGCCGGGTCGGTCCAATCGGTTCGGATAAAGGGGTCGAAAACGGGTTGGATGTCTATGTCCAGAAATTGGGGTGTTAATTGGCAGTCTAATGCCTATCTCAACGGCCAATCGCTGTCCTTCATCGTCACTACCTCTGATGGTATCACCAAGACTTTCATGAATGCGGTGCCTTCCAATTGGGCTTTTGGACGGACCTACGCGACCAGGGTCCAGTTTTAGAATGGACATGGGCCTTCCATAAATGGGCTTTAACTGTTGATAGGCCGCGGCGTGCTTACTATTTTATTCAAAGCAGCCCGCCCGGAAATTATATACTACAAGGGAGTAAGGGAAACAATTATTGTGAAATGTTGATGGTTGAGCCCAGACTGAGCCCACGTACTTGAGCCCAAAGGGAATTGGCCTACATAGTAATTTTTGCATTTTTTTCAATTATCAGTTGAAAATAATAATAATAATAAGAAGAAAGTGATTGATTGTATGGCTTCGGATTGTTTGTCTCCAAATTATTTGTACCCATAGTAATTTTATAAATGATAAATTGAATTGATATTGTTCTGTGTATGTGAAGTACTTAAATGTGTTTATGTTACATTGTCAATACAATAATCAATATGTAATGGAATTGACTTTATTCGTTCAACTCCTACCCACCAAATAGTTGTCCAATTGTTTTTATGATGAGATTACTTCCATTGGGTGCCAAACCTAAACGAACTGGTTGTACTTATTTTTATTTTTGTCCATCAAACTCGTGCGTTTGGATCTTGAAATGAAATTGACATGTGACAACGAGTTAGTTATGAGCGTAAACGCTTGTAATTTTATACTAGACGCAATTTTATACTAATTATTTTAATTTTCGTCTTGTGGACGTGTTATTCTTGGAACTGTAATTGAATATAATTTTTTTTAAAATACTATTCATTCAATTACGTATTTCAATCATCAATTATCTATACTCATTACTGAACAATTTTGTATCCCACTACATACAATTATATTTATTCACAATCTAAAAAAAATAAGTCATTCTTCTATAAGATATATAGTTTAGAACTTCTTTTTTTCATCACCTTTCTTCCAATCTATATATATACTAAAGCGGAGCAGCTGCCAAATTCCCACTCAAACTTATATTAATTATTGTATTAATTCTAGGATAATTTATTTTCACGTTATTTTAGATATTGTCTAAACTTGGAATATGTATTGTAGTTATTAATTAAATTGTGTATTGATTGTAATTTTGGGTAATTGCCTATGCTTATTGGAAATAAGAAGGGATAATTAATTTGTCACACTGGAAATGTTAAATTGTAATTGTACATTCATAAGGGTTATATAGTAATTGATATTTATAAGTACATGGTGAATACACATTAAATTTTGTAGATAATTTGTGTAATAGCTTGGAGATAATTTGTGTAATAGCTTGGAGATAATTTATATATATAAGTGAAATAGCTTGGAGATATTTATTTTTTTCTCCAAACATTCATTAATTACCTAGAAAGAAATTTTGTCAACTTTTATGTATCATGCATTAAATATAATTATAATCATTTGCTACAAATAAATAGTTATGCATTGGAACTTTCACTCTAATTCTTATGAAACAAAAGTTTGAAAAGTAATTTGCTAATTCCTATGTAAATAATTCAAACGACAAAATATAATTATTTGTTGTACATATTGTATAAATAATTACATAGTGTGAATTTGCATTTTAATTTTTCATTAATTATTGTTTCATTTTCTTCCTTTATGAGTAACGTAACTATTTGGATATGAGAAAATTTATATTTTTTTAACAATGCCTCAAAATGTACATTGCATATGTCATAATATATACACGCGCACACATAAGCGCGCACACACACACACATGCATATAAGTTAAGTACCTTGGAGGAAAAAAAAAAGTGCAAAACTACATTTTTATCTAGAAATAATTTTGTCAATTTATAAGTATGATATATTATGAAAACGCAACAAACACTCAAGAAGACGTCGGGCAACGAGTATAATTATTTATTTAAGCAAAATAATTAAGTTTATATATAATTATGCATTGAAACTTGCACTTCAATACCCATGTCATTGAAACTAAAGTTATATTTTTCGTTAAAAAAATGTTTGAAACTAAAGCTATATATATAATCTAATAAATTTGTTTGAAACATAAAAAATTACAAATAGAGAGAGATATATAAAAAATAAAGTTATATTTGTCATAAATGATGTATTACTCAACTAAAAGGGATAACCTAAAAAAACAAAATAAAAAGTATCATCGATGGGTATTGGGGATGAACTTGCATATCCATATGAAATATATCTCGAAAATAGTGAATAACATTTACTTGGACAAAAAAATATATTTGAATTTAGGTTTCTCTTATCAATATCAACCATGAATATGAAAAAATAAGCAAAAGAAAAAAACAACAACTTAGAATCGAACATGACATCAAATTTGATTGTCCTTATGGGTAAAAAATACATATATATATATAAATAAAATAAAAAATAAAAAATATATAAATGATAGCATACAAATAAAGAGAGTGACATGATTTCAAAGAGGTGCAACTCATGTCTTTAAGTGTGAAGACTAAAGAGAAATTCATATTGGTTTTAGTTTGATTGGAGGTGTTATTTGACCCAAAAATATAATGTTTGTTTAATTTTTTTAATTATTATTTGGTATAATTTATTTTATTTTTTGTCAAAATCTTGAAGAGGCCATCTAAACATATGTGCAAAAAAGTTTTGACATTGTTTTAATTTCTTTATTAGTCTATAAATATAAAACTAGAATTCATGAGAAAAAAAATGCATAATGGGTCAATTTGTTTTTAATTTTTTATTTGCATATCGATATTCTTCATAAAAATGATGAAAATATATAATCTTTATCAAAACATTACGACAAATAAAGTTCTGCACGACATACCACAAATGCAGCAACTATTTTTTTAATCATATATCACAAGTGTTAGTTTTTTTTTTTTATTATTTTAGAGCTATATATTGCCATTTAAATAATTTTTATTATTGTTTTTGCAAGTGCTATCAATTTATATTTATAATAAAATAAGCTAAACTATATTCCCATAAATTCAATGAAAAATAAGTGTCGGTAGTTGATCTAAAAAAATAAATTAAACAAACTATTTATTTTGGACTCAGTTATTCAATCAATTAGGACCAAAATTATATAAAATGTCTCAGATAAAACACAATTTCCACATAATAATTGAAAAAAAAAATATATATATATATATATATATATATATTTTTTTTTTCAATTTTTATGTGGAAATTGTGTTTTATCTGAGACATTTTATATAATTTTGGTCCTAATTGATTGAATAACTGAGTCCAAAATAAATAGTTTGTTTAATTTATTTTTTTTAGTTGATATCATTTGTTTCATATATGTATAAGTTTGAGGTCATTTAAAAGTTTGTGACTAAAGTGATCGCCCTCATTTTAGTTTGTTTATTGATCCACATTTTTTTTATGAATGAAATAGCATAATGTATTAATTATTGTTAAAATTTTGTTATCATAATACATAATTTTCTCTTAAGAAAATGAAGAGCACGTATTATGGCTACTAAATCCTTGCAATAATCTACGTTTTCTTATAATTTATCATAAATGTTAGTTTTATCAACATAAAATTACTCTTTTGTTATGCCTATCTATAACTTACAAAAATTGATATATCTTACATGTCATTCTGATCAACATCAGACTTATTTTGCAAATAAATGAATTATTGAAATTTATTTTTTCAATTAATAGAAGTAAAAAAAATATATAGATCTAATTTGAAACTAAATGCATGTGGTTCGAAATTGGGTCATTTTTGTACTTTTTTCTTAAGTATTTAGTTCATATTTTTTGTTTTAATTTGCTTATATTAGTACATATTTATTTCAGTTATTCTATATCAATTTATCTATATAATAGTAATAATGTATTTATTTATTAATAAATTATGAAAATTATGTTATTATCAACACATTTTAGAAAAAAAATTTCAAGAAGTGTCATTAATGTAACAAATATTTTTTTATCGCCGAATATAACCAATGTTTTATCGTTAAATTCACTAAATTTAAATTTTCTCTGAAAGAAAAAATACATTGTATTTTTAGTCACAATCAGTTATATATTTATGTTTAGAGTCACGGATCACTAATGTCTAGTGATTATTATTTATGATCACAATATTGATAATGCATACAATTCATCCACTAATAATGTTATATTTAAGAAAACATTCAAAATATAATAAATACAAATTTTTTCATACATTTTAATTGAATATTTTTTATTTACTTAAA
The DNA here is from genome assembly GCA_008636005.1 of Striga asiatica. NCBI lineage: Eukaryota > Viridiplantae > Streptophyta > Magnoliopsida > Lamiales > Orobanchaceae > Striga > Striga asiatica. The sequence continues at coordinate 171,240 of BKCP01005983.1, read as the reverse complement.
TTATAATTCATCACATTACTTTTTAACACCAGGCCGCGCAACGCGCCGATGGCGTACTAGTTGTACTAATTAATTGGGATCACTTCAGCTTCGCGGCATATAAAATCAGTCATCAAATAATTAATCCCCTTTCAAAACCATGTCAATAACATCTATATCTATATAAATATAAAAATATTTGACATTTACATGTAATGGTAACTAAAATTCTGCCAAAATATTTCGGTTTTACTTTTATTGGTAATTTTTTTTTTAATTTTTTCTGAACTAGCGGTCATTTTTTAAATTCAAAGTAAAAAAATCTATGTAATTAAAGCATAGAATCAATTTTGAATGGCAAGAAATCTTTTATGAATAATAGGAACTAGTACGACACCCGTGTAAATACACGGGTGTTCAATTAGGAAGCATATGTAAAAAATATTATTTTATTTAAAATAAAATAAATTAATTTTATATAAAACATTAATTTAGATTTTAATTAAATTGTCAAATTATATTTTTTTAGTCATAATAATTAAACACCCGTATATTAAATAAAAATGCCAACTCATATTGAATTTTACTTATATCATATAAAATTATCGATATTATTTACTATTATTAAGTAGAAAATATATATCTTAAATAAATAAAAATAATATGGTAATATACATATACATAAGTGCAGAATATGTTTATTTAATATTAAGCAAAAATAGATTAATTTTATGCAGAATATGTTTATTTAATATTAAACAAAATATATTAATTTTTTACTTAATAAAGAAAGGAAAAGCAAAAGATTGTAACTTTGGGTTAGGGAACACAATACGTTAACCCGAAGATCAAATCCGACAACCCTACGATTCAAAAAATATTAAAGACCCACAAAATTCTTAGTAGATCACATGAATTAAGCATCTAGAGGTGGGAGAAAAATTCGAACGGTAAAACAATATTGATATAGGATTCTTAACATTTAATTAGTATAGGATTCTTAACCCGTGGTTCAATATTGACAGTTTCACACCTATTTACACGGCATATAAAGTTAGGAGATAAGAATTCTTTAACAGTTATTTTATTGTCCACAAATAAAGTGTTAAAGGATATTTTACTATTAAATCAATTCTACTTTGTTGTAAAAAAATCTTGATTAACTACAATTGGTCATCTTTTCCTACATAAAGTGACAGTACTACTTTTGATCATAGGCACAACTTCGTATGTGGATCATTAATTAGCGGAGTCATATTCCAGAATATAATTGATAAATAACATTATTTTTCTAATTAATATTAAAAACAATTTTATTATTGTTATAAAGATAAATATAATTTTTTTTACACATACAATATCGATGTTAAATCGAAGCTCATCAAGAGATGATTAATTTGATATATTATATATGTAAAACTGATAAGAAATACAAAAGTTATTAACTTAATAAAGAATCATGTAATTTTATTTGATATATTTTTGGATAATCCGACAATATAATTGTATTAATTTGAGGGATATATATATTATAATATTAAGTAAAAAATCCTATTTACAACGGCATATAATATAAGAATCATATTTATTTTGGAGTTGGTGTTGAATTAGGAAGCATATGTAACAAATATTATTTTATTTAAAATAAAATAAATTAATTTTATATAAAACATTACTTTGAATTTTAATTAAATTTTCAAATTATATTTTTTTAATCATAATAATTAGACACCCGTATATTAAATAAAAATGTCAACTCATATTGAGTTTTACTTATATCATATAAAATTATCGATATTATTTACTATTATTAAGTAAAAAATATGTATCTTAAATAAATAGAAATAATATGGTAATATACATATGCATAAGTGAAGAATGTTAAGTATTTTATTTTAAACAATTAAGAAATGTATTCGAACCAAAAGCCGAAGCATGTAATAATGGATTCAGATGAATGCAACATCCAAAATGNACACAATGCTGAAAACATATTCCCAGGTAATTTTGCAATATTTTCTGTCATGCTTTTGCAATATCACATGTCATCCAAAAGAAATAAAGTAGGTTGAACCTAAAATACTATAGCAGGGTATGGTCTGAATCTCATGTGAAAGATTATGTTTTGTAAAAACAGTATTTTAATTTCTGAATGTAATGACATGTTTTACAGTATTTTTATTTCTGAATGTATGAAACATATGAATATAAGATTGCACGAGATATATGTGAAAACAAAAAATAAATAGTTTGAAGGTAAAAGATTATAGCACAGAGTATGTTCTAGAATATATGTATATGCAATATGTATATTGTTTCGTATAAATTCAAATAGAGGTTTTGCTTGATTCAGATTCAGACGGAAATAGGAGTGCAGAAGACCAAAGATTCATCAAAAGAAGCAAAACAATCAACGAGTCTTAACAATTTTCAAGGTTATATTCTTAATATCTAAGTAATTGTTTACTTAACTGATATTTTGTATAAATATATGCAAACATACCTAAATGCATATCTAATTGGGATGAGTTATGTTATGTGTACTGTCTGATTGTCCATGTATATGTTTACTCAGGCTCGGGTTTTGTCCAATACATGTATTTTGTACAACCAGACACAACAAATTATCAACTAACTTTTTCAATACATATGATATAACAAAATTTCATATTATTTTGTCTTGAGAACAAGAACAGTACCTTACAGTTTGGCTTAGCACTCAAGAGACGAACACGAACTTACACTGTGTCTGCTTCAATTCATATTTTTCACGTAACAGACAATTTGAAACAGTTTACACAAAATCAAATAGATTATAACTGAAATATGATAAAGTTATTAGAAGCACATACAAAACTGTAATTTATATATTCTCTATTGTTGTGTTTTGTATACAAATCCTTCCTGCAAAAACGTAGCAAACATTAGTATAAAAGGCTATGCACGATATTGTAAGCTTATAGTTTAGGTAATTGTACTTTAGCTTCTATAATTGTCAACCTTTGTTTAACCGTTTTTTGTATTGCTTGGAGTCGAATTGTGTTTTTGATTAGTGAATTTGACAGAGTTCAAACATAAACACAAACACAAAAATAATAATATTAAAAAAAATTATGATATTTTCTAAGTCATTTCAAATTGACATACTTACAAAACCATTTTTAAAGATTTTGAATCAACAATCTGAAAATAAACACAGATACAATAAAAATAAATAATTACGGACCATATAAACTAATGTAGGTACATCAAACAGTGCAGCAAAACCAATGAAAATCGAAAAACCCATCATCACCTCATATATGATCCTGTGCACTCTGCACCAAACCCAACAGGTAAAAACCCCCAAACCCGCATTTTTCCAACTTAAAACAATTTCCTGTCGAACTGAAAATAGTTAAATAACATAGACTGATATCCACNCGAAACCCTCTATTTGGAAACCCCCAAGCCCAAGTAAAAGATTCAAGGAATCCAAGGAAAAATAAGATCGTCTATGAAAGAAAATGTAGTTCTCTTTACCTAACAGTAACATAGACTAGCTTTTCCTTATAAAGCATGCAATATATCTTTTAATACTTAAATCAACAACACATACATAGCTCCTGTGTGCCAGGAGGGGAAATTTAAAGAAAAATGTAAAATCATTTTAAGAGTCTTTGAATGAAGAAGCATAGAATAAACAGAGATACAAACCCATTTAAAAAAATACATACATATACTAAAGGGGAAAAATTTGGACTAATTATAGAGAATTAGTTGATAAATTTGAACAATAGTATAACCGACAACAAATCTAGAAATTGTGAGATAATATATATATATAGAATTTACTGTGTAGTTCAAGTTTGGATTTCAAATTTAAATGCCAAATAAATAATTATTCATAACTTACATGTCTTGGACGTAAATGAAATAGTAAATTATTTATAGTTTAATAAATTACTCAACTACTTAATATTTTTTTATTTTGATAGTTTATGCAAAAATAAATTCATTTTAATTAATAAAACAATATAAGTTTTATAATTATACTTATTATTCACATCAATTTTTAAATATTTGATACAATTTTACCAAATAATTATTTTATTTTAATTATTCACATTGTAGTCAAATCAAATTTCTGAATAAAAAATTTAAGACAACACTTTTTTTTTTTCCAACGACATAAGATCTCCATTAAAATGAAAACAGAAATGTACAAAGGGGAATCCCCTAATCCTGGGTAACTGATTTGTAGAAAAAAGTGTGTGTTTTATATATTTATTAGCGTATTTTATATGCTTAAATTTATCGCACTAATATATTTTTGATTTATTTATTTATTAGATGAATGTGAGTACTATGATATATTTATGGTTTATTTTAAGGATATTTGAGTATTTTTACGGGCGACGTGGTATCATACGAATTATTCAATTTATGGGCCCATGAGTTAAATAAAGAAAAAGATTGAGGTGGGAGATTAGGACTACACAAAAGGCCATTTTGCTTCTTGGATTAATTTGGGCCGTGAGATAATGTTTTCGGCTAAACATCTTGGAGTTACTTGGGCCAAATTGATAGAAAAAGCAATTAATTGAATATGGAAAAAAGGACAGCAACAATTTATATATACTCACGCACAGAGCCGCAAGAGGGGAGCAACGCAGAGGAAAAGAATTATTGCGAAGTGAAAGCAGACATCAGATACGAGAGTAACCTGATCAACACGCGGAAGGAGGCCGCACCCGCACACGAAAGGGGATAATTCTATTCTCTTTCTTTTGATTTTATTTATTATGTTAGGCTAGGTTCTTATTTCTTGTTCCGGGGAAGTCGAACCCTACGATTGACAATGTTTGATTAATTTATATGGTTGATGATTTCAATATCATTTTAGAATTGTTTGTGTTATTTTGAATAATTAACCATGACGTGTTGAGTCTTATTTAGATTGATCACCTAGATTAGACTTTTCATATCTACAGCTGAATTAGACCTTCAATCCGTAATTGTTGATGTGTTTAGTTCATTAGAGGCTACCGGAAGACGGTAACTACCGGGGATAACATGGCCTATTTAAGTGAACGAACACGGTTGAGTTCACTATTTAGTCGAGCCTATTTTTCTAATTCGTAAAACGGCTATTTGTATTAAATCTTGAAAACATTTTTCTGGACTGTATAAGAAGTCAGGTTTAATCGTAGAGCGTCTCGCGGTTAAATTAAAAATAAGAAAAAATTTGGGTAACAGACCGTGTCGTTGCCTAGGGCTAGTAATTCCATAAGATAGTGAGATTTGATACCAAAGTTGATTAGACGAGTTGGTCGAGGGTGTAGACGGAACCGTGAACTAGATATTTCTCTTAGTTTATTTAATTTTATATTTATTTTTGTTGTTTAGATTTTATTCTTAGATAGATTAGTTTTTAATCCAATCCCCCCATTTATTACTTTTTATAATATCAATTATTACAAGAAAATTCACAATTTGATTCACACTCCTTGTGGGTTCGACCCTTTGCTCACTACTACTACTAGTTGGTAGAAGTCGGTTAAGAAAAATATAAATTATAATTTTGCCGCGTTGCGATGCGCGGTCAAATTTTGGCGCCGTTGCCGGGGAGTGGCGTTATTGAATTATGATTTTTGAGTACAACTGAGTTCTATTTTTAGGATTTATTTTTATCATCTTTTATCCCTCTTTTTTTTTTCTTTTATTTTCTTGCAAAATACTGGGCGCCCCCATACTCTGTTGGATAGAATAGTTCGCCCCCATACTCGCGGGATTGACTAATTTTTGGGCGATTTTTGCGAGCTTTGAGCAACTTTTCGAGAATGGCAGCCTATTTTCATGACTTTTATACCCACCGTGCACCTTACCAGTATGAGAGGGAGATACGAGGCCCGTGAATTGGAGATCAAGGCGTAAGAGGACCTAGTGGTTGGCGAAGGGACGAGCAAGACTACTTCTATTCTGATGAGTATGAATACCGCTTGAGAGAGCACTCGAACTCTTTCTGTGGGTACTCCAAGCCATTAGTTGAGAGACATCTCAGTCCATCGCTCGAGGATATGGTGAGGGCACTAGAGGCTCACATGTTGAGATTTCGGCAAGATTATTGTCATCCATTTGTTGAGAGAGATACTGGTCCGTCACTTGAGGATATGGTGAAGGAGTTGACGGCTCACACCCTTAACTTTCAACAAGGTGTTGAGGCGAGCATCAAGAACCAAGAGGCGAGCATCAAGAACCATGGACTGCGCATCAGAAATTTACAAGGCCAAATTGGCTAATTGGCGGAACAAATAGACCGACTAGTGTGTCGGCTCGAAACAAGTCCAATGAGTTAGAGCATCACCAATTCGTGCAACAAGGACCTCGAGGAACTTGAAGAGTGCACATACGAGCTGGAGAACGAGAAAATCACGAATATAGAGAAAACGAAGTTGAAACAGCCCAGTACGGGGGTGCCCCATACTCAGCCTGCTGGACCCCATACTCTACCTGCTGGAGCTGAAAAGCATACCGTTCTCCCCGCTCTTGTGTCGATAGAAGCTGAACCATGTCCTATGTATTCTAATATGAAGTGGGTGTTGAGCAAGGATGCACTGAAGCATGTCTTGGTCCTTAATATCCAGCCTCTTGAGGCGATCGAGCAAAACAAAAGGTGTAAGTGGGAGTTTCATGAGATGGTGACCGTGATTGAGCGTTGGTTGCTACACATTCATGGGGAATTAGCATCATGGAGGAAACATCCGGTGAAGCATTCAACACCGGAGAGTGGGAATTTCGAAGAACATGGCAACTGCGTGGTGAGATTGATGCCTCCCTTGAGGCCACCTCGGAAGCCTCCATGGATCCTTTGATGAAAAGGAAGAATAAATCGGGTTAACAACAATAAAATGAGGCGCTTGTTGGGAGACAACCCAATAGTGTGCGTGGTTCGATCGACTTCATCTGCATTGACTAAGGTGAACTCGTTTCTTTACCTCCATTTTTGTTCTTTTATGTTTATTTGAGTGTCAATGATATATGCAAACTCTAAGTTTGGGGAGGTACTTCTTGGTGAGTATTCATGTTTTATTATGTGATTATATTTAGAGTTTGAGTTCTTAGATTAATGATATTAATTTGTCATGTGTGAGTTTGAGATTGCATGTACGTGGAATTTTGCGATGATGATATGAGAGTTGGTTTGAATATATTGTGCTAGTTTGTGTTTGTAGTATTTTTGGGCATGTGGTAATAGAGCTACCCGACTCGGGTCGTTCTCAAAGGAAAGCTGTTCGGAGCTTCGTTCACTACCTAGTCGTCAAAGTCACATAACCAAAAACAAGGTCCTACACATGCTACTCGCTTGATTGGGGATGATTGCACGAAATTAAGCTAATAATCTAAGAGCAAATGATGAAAAATACAAGAATCGAAAGAAAGGTCAAAGCATTGGTTGCACGAAATCTCCATAACTCAAGACAATAAAAGAAAACAAGAGAAAACATGCGAGCATAGTGATCCTAGGTAATCTAACATGAGCTTTCTACACTAAATCATCACGTTTTGAACAAAGTCGAGACCTTTATACTAGATAAGCACATATATATTCCCAACACACGAAAGCAAGCAATGAAAATAAAGCAAAAACCTAGAAACGAGCAGAAACACAAAATTCGACAATCAAACTCGAAGTAGAAGGGCCTAAGCTAGGTATCTACTCTCCCATCGCATGCTTGAACGAAAATAGTGAATAAAGCTTGAAACTTGAATAAAAATAAACTCGCCGGAATTTCGCCGGAAATTTGAGTCATGGACCTCCCAACCAAAGCATAAAAAAAAAAGAAAAGAGAGAGAAGAAAGAAAATAGAGAGGATTTCCCAACTTAAAAGTTGGGAAATGAGGGTTGTGTCCAAAAATTACAAAGCACAATGTCTATATATAGCTACACCACAAACACACACTAAAAACATACACATTTAGTCAAAAACACTCTCGAGCTCACCAAAATTTCCGCCAGGTCGCGAGTTGGCACGGGCACTGGGCGCTGGACTCGCGCGGTCGCGGGCTGGCACGCTGGG
>BKCP01005983.1:136360-160801 GCA_008636005.1 Striga asiatica | reverse complement strand
ATGAAAGTGGCTTACGTGAATCACGGTGTGGTGTGGATCCAAGAATGTTTAAAGATGCCAACAAAACTCATGTTAGGGTGGCTTGTGACTTATTACATTAGGTCATTTCCCATTGCAGTAACTATTATATTCAATATTAGATTCTCCAACTGAAAACTTAGTATAATCTTAAAATATTATATTGAAACCTTTATCTCAAGTACATTCTTACAATATTCTATTTCGCACAACTTTTTAGTTTTTCAATATAACTCATATATTTTATAAATTTACAAAATAATTCATACTATTATTTTGAATCCATTTGTAAAACATGAAATGAAATTGATTATAAAAATAATAATTCGTAAGCATAAAAACTTAAAAAAAATAATATTTTTTAAATAAGAAAAGAAAACATTACTTTCACAGTTATAATATGTTTTATAATTTTGTTAAGTATTGATTACTATTTTGACATTAACTTTTTTTATAAGAAAGATCATTTTACTTAATTTTATTACACATATTTTCCTATAATATTTTTTTAGTTATATTATGTATAATATTTGTAGGAACATCTTGACAATATTTTAGAAATACTTTTGAATTTGTATGATTTTATTTATTATCAAATATATATATGTGTGTGTGTGTGTGTGATGAATCTTTTTATATTACTAATACAATTTTTTTCATAAGTTTTTTTACATTTTTTAGTTTCATAGTTTGGTATTTTCACATCACAATACAAATAATATTATTAAATAAAGTACATAAATAAATAACAGCAAACATAAATAGACATATTTTTTTTTAAGATTGTCTGAAACCTACAATATCAATCCAAATTTGCAAGTTTTGACGAGACTTGTCTTCCCCCACATATGAATACCACAAATTTTTGCGTCTACCCAAGAGCAAAACGCAAATTTGTGTTCTTTTTTTTTTTTTTCAGGAAAAACTGGACAAACACAATTTAGGTTTGCTTTTAGGTCTCAATTCGGCCAAAGATTCCAGTTTGCATTCTGTGTTTGCCATTCAATAGGAGTGGCTCTTCAAAACCTATCCTTATAGACTTAGAGCACGTTTGTTAAGTTAGACTAGATTAGACAATTTTTATCTTGTTAATTAAGATTGTACTGTTAAGATTATGTGTCATCTATGTTTGTTAAGAAAGATTGATCCAAGATAGGATTATGTTAATTTTTGTGTTTCACATTTGTTTTCCTAGATAAGATATATGATAAAAATTGTGAATTACCAAAATGTCCTCAATTTAAAACACATTAAAACTCATGACACTTTTTTGTCTTTTTTTATGTGTTTAAGTTACGTTTTTCTGCTTATGTTCATATTTTTTTTTATTTTTTTTTTTTTGGTTTTGTACTTCTCTCATTGAAATTGGGGTTTATATGAACCAACACCTTGAAATTAAGAAATCATATATTTTCATACTTGAAGGACCTTATTATTATTCAAGAAATTAAGAAATCTTATTTTTTCACAATGTAGAAAACAACTCAATCTTTTCACAATGCAGAAAACAACTCAAAGCAGAAATTAAGAAATCTTATTCAAGGACCTTATTATGATACAATTCATAGCAGAAAACAACCGTCAAAGTCGAATAATCCTACCCAAATAATATTATATAGTACAAGGCAATCACAATGAAGTAGATAGTAACATTTATGACATTATAGTATTATACATAGCCACAACTCAATGCAGGAAAAATTAAATAACTAGAGACATTATAGTTCTGTCCGCCAGCAATGTCTCACTGCACACAACTGATTGTTTTAACAAAATATTAGAGCTTGCTGAGGCTTTAAGTGTCCCAAAATCACGTTTAAAATAGTCGTTTGTTGTCACAAATTGCTTACAAAATCTGTGAGTTCTTGAAGGTACTCACTACTCAGTACCAATAACAATAACAATTCACACTAACACAAGAATCAATTCAATGAATAATGTTACATAAACAAACATAGCCACAACCCACTTTAAGATCAACAATTTAAGAAACTTCATTTTGTTTTTGGTCTTCTCTCATCTTCCTGTTCCTATATTCCATTTGAGAAACTAGGAGCAAAGAAAACCAATCACGTATCAACCACGATATCCTGTTCGCCTAAATGCCATATGACATGTGACAAGTATGACTCAGTTGATGACTGAACAACTTAATGATTTGCAACTCAACGTCCTGTTTTTACACGTTTCATAGTCTGGACGTCCACGTAACTTCTCTTCCTGCAAATAACAGGAGCAGTAATGGAGAAAATGCTCAACATATATCATTAATCAAACAATTATTATAGCATATTTAACCTATGCATCCATGAACAAAATGTATACTTATTTTGTAATTAGACATCACATTAGACCACATACTTTGTCAGGGTCCTTTATTGAACCTTTTCCTCGAACAATATTCTCGGACTGTAGCAGGTTAAGCAACTACAGTACACGAACAGGCACTTCAAGTGCTTGAATGTGCTGAGAACGATGCTCGTTTTCATAGCCGAAGCAACTCCATAGACAAACAACGGGAGCATGGTAGAATTGAAAGGACCTAAACACCTGATCAACTAATCGATTTGCGCTCGTCCACAGGGAAGGAGCTAATTACATCCTCAAGGCTTACGAACTCGCCGGAAAAACAAGGTCGTTGATAGACGGCGAAGGCGGATCCTGAAAAGTCCGCCAGGGAGGTGTAAGAGGGCTGACTCGGGGATCTCCGTCTGATCTCTAGGCTTTCGTATTTATCCATCTCTATCGCAACGAGCATATATCTTGCTTCAATGCACTAACAAAAACACTAACTTTGCATATGTCTCCAGAAACTGAATAAGAACATACATTCCCTGAAACTATCTTCAAAATCCACAAATGATTAGAATTCAATTTCCCTAAAAAAAAACACACACACACACAAGTCAACAACCTCCACACTCTTCGTTTTCTCCTTATTTGAGCTTACGATATAGAAACAAATAAACCTAGAAACACCACACAGAAATTCTTGAAATACTTAAACCATTTTAGTTTACATTCCGAAAGAAACCCCTGAAAATTACAAGTGCAAAGCCAAGAAGTTTTCCAGTAGAATAATCGAAAAACGCAAAAGTCCCAATTCCAACATAATCCACAAAGCTAGGAATTTTTTAATGAAAGCTGACCTCTCGTTGATTGCCTCTTCTGCGCTGCTCTGGCTCGACAACCTCGACCCACACTTTCTGAAACCCTAGAACAAAAAGAAAATAAAAATTGAGCAAATTAGCCTTCTTCCTCTCGTTGTCGCTACTCCTCTTCCGAAATCTTCGCCCCCGACCGATTTCTACCATCTCCATCGTCACTCTTCTTCTAGTTCTTAGACTGGATCCAACCCAAAATCGTGGCTCTCTTGAAAACAAATTGCAAAATAAAGGGAATTAAAACATAATTAGAAAAAAAAGCGTCTTCAATCTGCAGTGACAGTGAGGAACATAATATTAGGGGTGGAAAGAATTAAAGAAAAAAAGGAAAAGAACAAAAAATCTGAAGAAATATTTGGGAATTGAGATGGAGAAAATTTGAACAGGGTGCGGTCGCGTGTAGAGAAGGGGAAAGGATGGAAGGGGTAATTTTGGCAACAAAAGAGGTTAATATGGTCAACAATTTTTACTTTTAGGGATACATTTGTAATTTTCATATTTTTTACTGTGCAGATCAAAGTTATCTCACGCCTCAGCCAAGATTCATTAGTCTCCGTTTCCCACGATTTTAACACTGTTCATCGCGGGCCTTGTCCTATCTTGCGGGCCGGAATCATGGTAAACAAACATGAGATTAGGGGTGGATTGGAGGCGTAATCCTATCTTATCTAGGCTAACAAACGTGCCCTTATAGTAACTAAGAAAATTATAACTCTCAAGACTAAGTCGTGCAAAATTACAGACCATCATACATGTAAAAGTTGTATATATCTAATTTTTCCAAGAAAAATAAATAAAATAAAAGGGAAGGACTTAGGTGTTGGACAAAAATGCTACTATAGAAACCATTTTTATATCACATTAGTGATTAGACCTCTCAACAAGTCAAGGCATCAAAGGAGCAAAGCATAACAAGTCAAGGCATCAAAGGAGCAAAGCATGCAAAATTACAGAGCATCAGACATGTAAAAGTTGTATATATCTATTTTTTTGTCAAGAAAGGTAAATAAAATAAAACGAAATGACTTAGGTGTCTGGATAAAATGCTACTATGAAAACCATTTATATTTTATATACTTCATTCAACCCCTGAACAAGTCAAGGCATCAAAGGAATAAAGCATGCAAAATTACAGACATGTAACAGTTGTATAAATCTAAATTTTTCAAGAAAAATAAAAACAAAAGGATTTAGGTGTTTGACAAAATGCCACTATGAAAACCCTTTATATACCATGTCCAATCCCTCAACAGTCAAGCCATCAAAGGAGAGAAAAAACACAGTTAGTTATCAATAGAAATCATATACAATAATCAATGGCAGCAGCACTCCTAATTTTTCTAGTGACTATTGTTCTCTCTTCAAATTTTTATTCTTCAAATGCACTAGATGTAGATTACTACCAAAAAACATGCCCGTTGGCCGAGTTCACCATCACAGAAACCGTTAAGCAAGCCATGACAACTGAGAAAACAGTTGCAGCCGCCCTACTTAGGATGCACTTCCACGACTGCTTTATTAGAGTAACTAATTAATATTTTACATAGACCCTCTATATATATATTTTCATATTTAATAATATTCTTTGATTTCAAGATTAGTTGTTGATTCTTGTAATATTGACATTTATATAATTTTTTGAATTCGTTTGAAGGGTTGTGACGCTTCCGTGCTGCTGAATAGCAAGGGAAACAACCAAGCAGAGAAGGATGGACCTCCAAATATTTCTTTACATGCATTTTACGTGATCGATGATGCCAAGAAGGCAATCGAGAAAATGTGCCCCGGTGTTGTCTCGTGTGCTGACATTTTGGCTCTTGCTGCAAGAGATGCCGTGACACTTGTAAGTCATTTATTCAACCAACTCTTTAGAAAAAAAAAAAAGTACTTCTTTTATACATATAAAATTGATATAATACAAATGCAGTTTGAGTTTGAAAAAACTTAAATCATGTATCGGAAATCCTTAATCAAGTAATGACGACTTTAAATTTTCACGATTTATGTGTAAATTTTGATTAATTACGCACGCTCTAGTCCGGAGGTCCCACATGGGATGTACCAAAAGGGAGGACAGACGGAAGGATTTCAAACGCATCAGACACTCGCCAATTGCCTGCACCGACTTTCAACATATCTCAGTCGCAACAGAGCTTCTCACAAAGAGGCCTTTCTATGGATGACTTAGTGGCACTCTCAGGTACTCCATTCTCCCTAAATCATCAACTTTGTTCAAAGGTTCAAATAATCTCACAATATTTTCAAAACATATATATAGTGACCATTTTTGAAAAATAAAATAAAAAATTGATGCAGGCGGGCACACACTCGGTTTCTCCCATTGTTCGTCCTTCAAAAACAGAATCTACAACTTCAGCGACACAGCTGACGTGGACCCATCCTTGGACCCGTCATTTGCGGCCCAGCTAAGGCAGGAGTGTCCCTTTCGGACCACGAACAAGAATGCTGGGGCTGACTTGGACTCGTCTCCGTTTCTGTTCGACAACACCTACTACAAAATGATACTCAAAGGGAAGAGCATTTTTTCCTCTGATCAGGCCCTGCTTACTAATTCAAGGACTAGGGCATTGGTCATGAAATTCGCATCCTCTCAAGGTAAGTTTTATGAGGCGTTTGCAAAGTCGATGGTCAAGATGAGTAGCATTAGTACTGGGAGTGGGAGTGAGATTAGGCGGGATTGTAAGGTTGTTAATTAACTAATTAATTTTGGTGATTGGGTGTTTTGGAAGGGTGATTCACTCATTCACATAATTGGTTTGTGTTTTTTTCTTTTTGTGTTCGCTTTGTTTAGTTAATCTTTTTCATTTTCCCTATGCCTAATGGGGGGTGAGGAGCTTTTGTATGGGGAAAAATGTGAAATGAAGTTGGAAGTTTGAGTTGAATTTTCAGTATGATTCTTGAACGTTGTCAAATTACGAGACAAGGGTTCTGTCGCTAAACTAATTTGACTTATATGTATTAGTCACTATAAAAAAAGATAATGATAAACTCACTATTAGTACATTTCTAGTATTCTACTAGTAAAGTGCACGTGCGATGCACGTGGTGACGAATGTTTTTTCCCAATTAAGTTTAGTAAAATAAATTAATTAATTTATTAAAAATATCGTTGCAAGAATGAAATAAAACGTAGAATAAATGAGCTCATAATGTAATCGTTTTTTGCCGATTAAGTTTTGTAAAATAAATAAATTAATTTATTAAATATATCCTTGCAAGAATGAAACAAAATGTAGAACAAATTAATGAAACAAAATATAGAAACAAGTTATTTTTTCTAAAATAACTTAACGATGTTCTAATATAAAAATAATTAAATAACATATTACAACTCCAACAAAAACACTAAATAACTAAATAATGACTAATATATATTATACATGCATTAGTTATTTTATTTGTTTATGTTAGATAATTCGATAGCGTTCTCTTTCATTTTGATTTTAACGTCCTCATAAGAAGCATTATTGATTCAATAGTATTGCAAAATTCATCTTAATTCATTTGGCAAAACGTCTACTTTATTCAAACACTTAAGAAATATTCTATCCAAACATATAGTGAAACTTTATGGTTGTATTATCTTTATATTTCTACTAATTATGCATGAATATATCTGTAAAATAATAAATTGTGTCATTAAAATTGTTGATTATTTTTTATCATTGTACAAACTATTAATTACTCTCTCTATATATATCGACAAATTATTGATACCTACCCCATGGATGTATCTCCCTACGGAAGGGAATGAATTTCATCTCTAAATAAAAGTTGACTCTTCAAAATATCTATTACATGTACTTTTCCCGAGGTTTTTTTTTTAAATCATCACACATTAACTAAAAGTTCATACTATAAAATAATTGCATATATGTTCAAGCACAATACACCAATGAAATTATAAATATTCCTATAAGAAGTGTCAACTTCATTCAAACATTCAAAAATGTTTTGATCAGGCTCCAACGTTTCATTTTCAATGTCATTTATTTGGAAGATAGATGAACTATATAATCTATTGTTTGCAAATCATTGACCATCTAGTTCTTGCAATGATTTTAGAATTATTTATCTTCACATCTTTCACATTCGTTTGGATTTGTAATATTTATGTGTCCAATAACTTTTTAATGCTTTTATCGTCCAACTTTATGCATCATACATAATACTAAAAAAAACTCGAGATAAAGTTCCTTTATTGATTCTTCACCAATGACAAAATCAAACAAAACAAAACAATGAGACAACATTGAGAAGTATATCATTTGTTAAAATATTTGAGATGATTCTATTTTATGACTCTTAGTCATCTTTGAACGTTATTATTACGAAATCAAATTAAAATCTACATTATGTATTATAAAGTTTTAAATTTTTAATTATTTAAAATTAAAAATTGATAATATAGGATCATTATTTATGAGATCCAATTTCTTACAGACTCCATATATTTAAACGCTAGCAACAAATAAAGTATTATTTTTAAAAGATTTTTTGTTTCTAAATATTGGTATTCATACTTGTCTAAGAAAATTCAAATGTTTTCTTTTTTCAATTCCACTACTATTAATTTATTAGTTTTTATTTCTATTGATAAATAATACTTTATTTATTAAACGAATTCTAGCACATTTATATGTATTGGATCATTTTTTGTACGTGTTTCATATAATGACGTTGTTATCAAAATATCTTATTTATTAGACAACAACTAATATAATCACATAAGATAAAATAAAATTTAATATTACTTATTTATATATTTATAATAATAATATATTTAATAAAAAAATGTACTTTTATACTGATTATTAGATTAAAAGGTTTAGAATTTTTTCCCAATGTTTGAGAAAAATATTAAGCAACTAACTCATTTTCATACTCATTGAATTTATGTGTTAGTTGAATAAAATTTCACATACAACTCGTTTATTTCTCCTTTTAATTCACATAGTTAATATTGGTGATACTTGTATATTTACATCCATTTTTTGTTTTTTCTTAGTATGAATTTTCGGATCTATGTAAGAAAAATATGCCACAAGGAATCTAATTCTAGCAAAAATATTTTATTGGAATCATGAGCAGATCTATGTTTATTTTATAGAAACGACACAACCCTCCATCCTAAAGCATATAGCGTAAGGAATCTAATAAAAATTTGTGGGAACATTTTTTCATAATTTTTATCATGTCCCCTATTTTAAAAATGGAATTGAAAGAAAGAAAGATACATAATGAATTAATTCACAACTCAACCAATTATAATTTAATTCAACTCATAACTTTAATAATGTTATAACATAAACGTGGCATCACAACTAAAGAAAATATAATATATCTCAAAATTACAATTTTATCCTCTAATTATATTATTTCAATCTTGATGACAGTTTCAAATCTCTCTTTTGCAACATATTTTTTTCTATATCTTCAAAATATATTTTTTATGTCTTTTATAACTAATGCAAGGAGAATTCTAGTTATATATTCGTAATTTATAAATTAATCAATTATATTGCCGAGTCAGCTATACTACAACATAGATTTTTTGTTTATAATTTTTTTAAAAATAATATTATTTTCAATGATTTTCTTATGTTGAATTGAGAAAAATCGTCATTTTTTTTATTAAATACTTTTTAACTTATTGTGACTGTACTGAAGTGTTAGAATGTATTACAAGTTAGAAACATGACAAATTATGTAAAGTATAATTTATAAATTGTAATGACATTATGTTATTTTGATGGTATACTTTTTCTATTAACTATATAGTGCCCAATATAAAATTATTTTGGATCCGCCACTGCAATTAGTTTTCCAATGGAACTTCTATTAATTTTTGTAAACAATTTCAATGACAGTTTTTTCAACGGTTGAAATACTATCCGTAAAAAAATTCAACAGAGATCAAACAATAATAAATTATAGTAATTGGAATGATTTAATTCACAAAATTTTCAATGTAATTTAATTTGTTCTCTGCTGGAATAGTTAATGAAATTTTCCAATAAAAGCTTTACCAATGAAATATCCGTTGGAATTTTCTTTGGAATATCTTACAGATGCATTTTCCATTGCAATTTACCAATTTTTTTTTTTTTTGTAGATACAATCCAATATATATATATATATATATATATATATATATTATATGTAAAAAGCTAATAGCAAAGAAATAGTAATTTAAAATTAGAATAATCAAGTGTTTTTTTTCCTAACATACATGGATAAAGGTAAAAATAGCTATTGTATATCACCTAAAAGTTACATATAGAATTAAGAAGTACAAAAATTAACAAGCATTTAACAACCCTGCTCATTTACATTGATAAATATAAGTTTTAAAAGGTTTATGTTTAATTTTATTAATTATAACATATTTATTTATTATTTTTTAATATTTATTAGTACGTATTACAACTTAGTAATTTTTAATATCATTTGTCAGATTTAATATTTTTTTTTTATATTGTTCTTTCATATGTTTTTAAATTTTATATTTGCTTAAAAATTCATAATATTATGTATAGAACTTTTTCGGTCATATGTGTTAATATATCAATTATTTGTATATCTTAATATTATATTATATACAATTACAATTTTCTCTTTAATATTATAATCAATTATTCATAATTTATAAATTAATTAACAATATTGTCGAGTCAACTATACTACCACATAGATTTTTTGTTCATAAGATTTTTAAAGAATATATTATTTTGGTCATATGTGTTAATATATAATCTATTTATATATCTTAATATTATATTATATACAATTACAATTTTCTCATTAATATTATAATCAATTAGTCATAATTTATAAATTCATCAACAAAATTGTCGAGTCACCTATACTACAACATAAATTTTTTGTTCATCAGATTTTAAAAGATATATTTTTTTCAATGATTTGCTTACTTTTAGTTGAGAAAAGTTATATTTTTTTGAATACTTTTAACTTATTGTAACTGTAAAGATTTGTAAACATGTATTACAGATGAGAAAGATGATAATTTTTGAAAAGTAAAATTTAAATATTGTAATGACATTATGTTATTTTGATGGTATATTTTTTCTATTAGCTAAATAGTGCCCCCAATATGAAATTGTCTGTATCTATCACTGCAATTAGCTTTCCAATGCAACTTTCATTGATATGTTCCCAAAAATAAAATTCACACAAGAAATAAATAATGGTAACTCGAATCATTAAATCCATTAAAATTCCATTATAATATAATTTGATCTTTGTTGGAATAGCCAATGATATTTTCAAATGAAAGCTATGCAAATGAAATATCCTTTAGAATTTTTAGTGGAAGATCTTATTGTTGGATTTTTCATTGCAACATAACATTTTATTTTTTGCATTCCTTTTTAAATATTAAAATTTTTATGTTGTAGTTTTTTTATTAATTGATTGCGTTTACAATTTTTTTTATTAAAAATATATTAAACACATGAACTATTTAGTCTATATAACTTTTCAGAAATCACTCGTTATTTTAACTCAAGATTACCTATTAATTTCTCAATTGAATTACAATCTTTTTACGGATTAATATTAAATAACAAAAATAAATATTATTTTATATTGTAATATGATATTTATATATTATATTAAAAAAACTAATAGCAAATAAAAATTTATTTAAAATTAAAATAATCATTTTTTTAAATATTAAAATTTCCAACCTACATGGATAAAATTACAAATAACTATTATCTATCACCTAAAAGTTACACATAGAACTAATAAGCACAAAAAAATAAAAATAAATAAACAATTCGATTCATTTACATCGATAAATATAAGTTTTAAAAGTTTTATGTTTAATTTTATTAATTATAAAATTTTTATTTATTATTTGTTTTCATATTTATTAGCAAGCCTTACACTTTAATTATATTTTTAGTGTTATTCATCAGATTTATTATTTTTTTTACTTTCAAATCATTCTTTTATTTAGCACACATCTTTAAAATCAGTGGCTCATATAAAATAACAATAGTTAAAATCTCATGATATTTTACTTAATTATTGAATGTAAAATTCATATATTTTAAGTGTTAATAATTAAAATATTACTCATCTTGATATTAACCATTTAATGGTCAAGTGAAAATTCGTTAATTTTATTCACTTTGTGACTAAAATTGGAAAAAACAAACAAACAAACAAATGACGATTTTTGTGGGATCAAAATTCCATCCAGTAAGACTAAAGTGCAATTTCTATTCTAATTCTAAATATAAGATTTTACTTTTCTTAAATAATGAAGTAGTTAAATGAATTGTTCAACTTTTCTAGTTTGTCAGATAATGTATAAAATTATATTAAAAACAAGAATTTTTTTTTAATACAACAATTCTATATCTTTTCAAAACTTTATTGTTTAGGTTGATGTTAGGTTGATTTTTGGGAGATATGTGGAAGAAAGCAATTTCGTGAGAAATAATGGTGCGTGAATATTGTGTTTGATTTTTAGAAGATGTGAAATGTATTGTTCATGTATTTGTATTTAAGTAATTAAGCATTAGTTATTAACTAAAATTATAAGATATGATAGGTATTAGTGTATTACTAATTTGCCATTAAAAACATGTTAAAGTAAAGGTTTTTTAGGTAATTCATTTTTTTAATTAAAAATATAAATTAAAATATGTATTACTGTATTACTAATTTGCCATTAAAAATATGTCAAAGTAAGATTATATTAGGTAGTTCATATTTTTACAAAAACACTTATCTTTTTAGAGTAGTATAGAATAGAATACATGTCTTACCGAGAATATATAATTTTCTATGCTCTGCCTAGCAGGCAAAGTTTAACTACGTCGAGGGACTTAACTTCATTATTATTCTTGAACAATAATGGTCACACTATTATTTATTTAGAGAATGGGTCATATGAGAAAGAAGGATAGTGAAAGAAATGAGAAGGATCATACACCATTAGATCCAACTCAAGCCAATGATCATGTTCAAGTCAAAGTTAAATAAATAATGATTAAATATGAGTGGTAGTATGGTAAATAAGTATATAAATTGTAGTCAAATATATGCTTTTTACTACTCAATAGGGGCATACTAGTCATTACGCACCCGTTTAATAATCACCCACTAGTAGTGCGCCCTTCCACTAACCTTTCCCCTCCCCCATCTCATACACACAAATACAAATACATTAAATTCGATTTATCATGCACACACACAGTTCACACACACACACACACGCACACACACACACACACACGGCGGCATTCTAGCCCACAGCCACCGCTCGTCGCCTCAGACCTCACCTAGCGCCGCCCAACCATCGCCCGATCCGCCACCCACCGCCAGTCGTCGCCCGTACGCCACCCGTCTCCGCCTTCCGTCTGCCAAATGCCGGCCACCACAAACCACACCGCCGCCGGACAAGAGACGCTCCCGACGACGACGCCATGGCCAGCGATGAACGCCTATTGCAGCGGCGTGCGGCCACAGGCCTCTTGGTCGCCGGCGAGCTCGGCCATCCTGGCATGGTGAATGATGGTGGCGTTGTGACGGCGACCGGCGACGGTCTATCGGTGGCCGCGGGACGATGTGCTTGGCGGGAGATGAACGGGCCTCAGATTCAAGAAATTTTCAGATTTTTGTACAGGTTCTTGTTAGTGTGAATTTAATAAGTTTAAGGGGTTCATTTGCAATTTCAGCATTTTTTATATATTTCACTTTAGTTCATGGGTGAAATTGTAATTAATCAAACTATTATTAATATTTTAATATTTTTATTTAATATTTAGTATTTTTGTACATTTATGGCTGAAATTTGATAACATTTTACATAAAAAATATAATAATGAAATGAATAATATTTTTTATTTAGTTAATTTGTTCATTTATCTAAGTAATAAAAAATAAAAATAAAAAATCGATATCAAATTAGCTTAACCGAGTTTTTTAATGTAAAAAGTTGACAATTGAATTGAAATTTAAATTCTCGAATTGGAAATTTTAGTTTGGTCGAGGACATTCGATATTGTACAATTTAATAGTCACTATTGTGCATTTTGTATAACACTAAAATGCACTCGTCATACATAAAAAACACATAAAAAATAATCATATAATTTTTCATATAGGTCGGTCATTTCGGTTATTATAAAAAAATAAAGCCGACACCGAAATAGAATGACCGTGATCTTAAAAATAAATACAATTAATCGAATTAAAATGTAAAATTTCAAATAAAAAATTTAATTCTTCCCGTATAAGTTGCTATAGTGCACTCAAAATGCATTTATTTTTTATGATTCACACCGAACCAAACTAAAATTGAATCGACATGATTGGTTTATTGTATCATTAATCTTATTACCGTAAATAACCAAACTAAATTTATATTTATATTATAAAAAAATTGTAATATTTTTCATATAATTTGGCATGTTCGGTTATTCGATTGGATGGCAATATTATTGATTTTTTAATATGTGTAGCGTGTCGTTTTATACGGTGCAACATGTTGTGTTATAAGGTGCAACGTATTGCTGAATAAAATACAACGCATTAATTTTGATATGTTAGCATTCTTGTGTTTTTCTGTAAATAGATGATGTGATAAAGTGCAACGTATTGGTTTATAAAGTGCAACATGTTATTCTAAAGTGCGACATTCCTCTATATAAAGTGTACTTACTAATTTATACCTTCCCAGGAAAATTATGTGTATAATTGTACATCGAATTAACCTAAATAATTGAAATAACTTTTTATATATTATTTTTATTATATAATTTATTTATTATTATAAATTATCTTATATTATTTTAATTCTTATATTATTTCTATTTAATAATTTATTATTTTTAAAAAGTATTTTTATATTACTTTAATATCTTATATAATTTTATTTACTAATTTATTTATTATTTTAATACAAATGCATAACAACATATATAACAAAATAACTTTTTATTAATTTTCAATAATTACATATTTGACCCATTGGTTTAAATTGAAATATAATTAAAATTATTAAATTGCACAAAGGCCCATAAACTTAATCTAATTCTTAAAAAAATAGCCCAACCCCCATTCCCTTTTCAGTCTCTGAAATCGTTGCATCTCTTCCTCTCACACCGACGATGGCGAGTTTTGAGCTGCAGGAGGCGGCAGACGTCCAGTGATGGCGTCATTCGAAGCTCTCCGCTTACATCTGCCATATCTCCTCCCAACGAATGGCGGACGGAGGTTGCCGGAGATGATTAGGGGCGGCGACGGAGGTTTGTCTTGAGAGGAATCGAAGGTTGGCGGTTGTTGGAAGGTCGCCGGAGACGAACTGAGACGGCCGGCGAAGACTGAGTAGTCGGATGAGATTCACGGAGGTGCGGCGGCGGCCATGGCGTGGCGGAGGCGACGGTTAATGTTATGACCGACTGTGTGTTGGGTGTGTATGTGTGACCGGCGGTGGCAGCGGCATGTGTGTGTGTGTTCTCGTTGGCAGTCTGTGTGTGTTGTGTGTGTGTGTGTCGCGTGGGTGTGTGTGTGTTGTGTGTGTCACATGTGTGTTTAATTAATGGTCAATGTGTGTGTAAGTGTGTGTGAGAGAAGAGTGGGTGAGATGTGTGTTGTATAGGCCATGTGACATTATATCATTGGATGGGTTGGAGTATTAGTTGGCATGGGTCCCATAGTTGATAATTAAAATGTCCAAAATGTCCTTAATGAATAAATAAATACTTGATTTTTGGTACCCGTTAGATCGTCTGATCCGATGATTGTGATTGACATGCGTCATATTTACGTGCATTTTATAGTGATTTTCGTGTCCGTTTCGTCGTAGTTTGATGTATAATTAGTTATTATTTAATTAATTATTATATAATTAATTATGTATTTAATTAATTTTATTAAGCTTTGATGAAGTGTGTTTTTTTGAGTTTTTATAGGAAATTGGTTTGGAGTATTTTTTGAAGTCGAAAACGATGAGAATCGGTTGAAGACAGTGTGCGATCGGTGTATTTAGACGGACCCAATTACAAGTGGGGAGAAAGGAAATCAGAATTTTTATAGCCTATTGGGCTGAAGAGGAATTCACTATGGCCCAAATAATGTCCATACAATTCAGCCCAACAAAACCATTTAAGTAAGGGCAGAAGAGTGTTTTTGTTGCAAGTCATCATCTCCCTCAACTATTTCACGTACAAGCATATCCATCCGCCATTTTTGAACGCTGCTCTTGCCAAAGCTTCAACCTGAGCACCATCTTGCCGCCGTAAAACCGCCGGAACCAAGCCGCCTGAACAGAGAAACTCCGTACATAACCGCTGAAGGCCGCCGGATTTCTCACAGATTGTTGTCCGCGCCGGGCTGAGGAGAACTGGCCGGAACTCGCCATGGCCGACGACCTGACCACCGTACGACCTCTGGGAGTCGCCTGAGATGCGGGAAAATCGACCAGAAGCCACGAGACGTTCAGGAAATGAAGATTTGACGTTGTTTTGATGTCCCAGACCAACACGGGTCGTGTCGTTCCGACACGTCGTATATTGAGCCCTCGACTTTGGCACACGACTCGTGTGGCTTATGACACGAGTCGTGTGACCCTGGGCGCGAAAAAATCCAGATTTACGCGTTTTTCCTATTTTTTCGGTATTTTCGACCTATTTCGACTAGGACTCGACTTCAATTATATATACAACCCTTGGACACGTTTTTGAGGAGTTAGTTTGAAGATCTTTGGAGACTCTTGGAGGCTAGAAATACGAGCAAGACGAGGGAGAAAGCTAGGGAAGAAGAGATCGACGGAGCCGAATAAGCTTTTTCTTTCTTTTTCTTTTCCTCTTTTGAACTCAATGTTTTATATTTATTTTTCTTATTTTGAAATCATGTTTCTAGGCTAGATTTATATTAGATTCTAGGATTTGTTATTACTCGGATTGATTTATGATTTAGTTTTTATTTATTTCATTCTGGTTTATCTTTCGTTTATGATTTTGCTATGGCCACTATAAATGCATATTTGTGATCGATTTGAGATCGAGAGGAGATAATTGATTGCTAGAATTGAGAGATTTATAACGTAAGAGAATAAACAGACCGAGAGGTTGATAGGACCTTGCGAGATAACGAAAATCCTAGGAACTTATGAGAGTTAGTTGTTCATCTTGAGACCGAGAGGAGATAGATAACAATTAATATCTAAGATTTGACTTGTTCGAGAGAAAGGTTTGAAATCAATTTAGCGATTATCTTTACGATTGGTAAAATTAAATAAGGTTTGTTTGAATATAAACGTTTCATGAATTAATTCCGAGGAACGCTTAGCCTAGAATCTATCTTTTGTATTTTATTTTATTTTTATTTTTTTAGATAAATTAGTTTCTAGTTTAATTCTTAGTTTAAAATCATCATTCAATTCACTAGTCTAGATAATATTTAATCGTCATTATTTTAGTACTTAATTAATTTAACTACAATCTTTGTAGAATACGACCTTGCTCGCCACTACCTATAGCTACTCCGTACACTTGCGGATAGCGACAATAATTAGCGAACAGTGATGTATTCTTATTTCTTTCACTGAGAACCTCTCTCACTGGAACCCAAAGCTACTAACTTTTTTTTATACCTTTTTCAATTGAGATAATCATTTCCAAAACAACACCTAATATTTTCAACGATACCTAATACGCAATTTGGATAAAAAGAGTCATCTAACCAAGTTTTGTCAATGTAGTTTCCAATGGTGTTAATTAATTGGGATCACTTTAGCTTCGCGGTGTAGACTTGTTCTTTTTGGATCACCAACTGCCTAATGCACATATTGATATAGTATATTTAAATATTATATTCAACATCTTAAAACCTTACCTGATAATGTCCAAATAATAAAATTGATAATCATGATTCAGCCAAACAAAAAAATATATATATATATATATATATGAAATAAAAAATCCACACAATCCCTTCTCCTAATACAAAATTTCCAGAGTTCCTATAGACCGCACAACATGAATTGGTACTTGAGCAAGATGAATTTTTAAAAGTTAAGAAGATTAAAATAAGCAATTGGGTTCTCGTTTCATTTTTTAACCAGAATTCTCAAACTGCTCCTAACGAACTCAATATGGTTTTAGCTCAACAAACACACCAAAAACGAGTGTATCTTTGCTACTATATTGAAGACCATTTATATATATACCACATTCAACCCCTCAACAAGTCAAGGCATCAAAGGAGNNNTTATTAATAGGAATCACATATACTCAATGGCAGCAGCACTCGTAATTTCTCTAGTTACTATTGTTCTCTCATCAAATTTTCATTGTTCATCAAATGCACTAAGTGTAAATTACTACCAAAAAACATGCCCCAGGGCCGAGTCGACCATCACAAAAGTCGTGAAAGAAGGCATGACAAATGACAAAACAGTTGCAGCCGCTATACTTAGAATGCACTTCCACGATTGCTTTATTAGAGTAATTAATATTTTGCCTATATTTTAATATCTAATATTCTTTTGAAATTAAAGCTAGCTGTTGATTCTTGTAATATCGGCATTTTCTTTGAATTTCTTTGAAGGGTTGTGATGCTTCCGTGCTGCTGAATAGTAAGGGAAACAACCAAGCAAAAAAGGATGGACCTCCAAATATTTCTTTACATGCATTTTACGTGATCGACAATGCCAAGCAGCAAGTCGAGAAAATGTGCCCCGGTGTTGTGTCGTGTGCTGACATTTTGGCTCTTGCTGCAAGAGACGCCGTAACACTTGTAAGTCAACTGTTCAATCAAATCTTAACCTAGCAAGTGAAAATTAGCTACTAAAGTAAAACTAAATTTTCGCGATTTATGTATATTTTGACTAACTACGTACGCTCTAGTCCGGGGGTCCCACATGGGATGTACCAAAAGGGAGGAAAGACGGAAGGATTTCAAACGCATTAGACACTCGCCAATTGCCTGCACCGACTTTCAACATATCTCAGTTGCAACAGAGCTTCTCACAAAGAGGCCTTTCTGTGGATGACTTAGTGGCACTCTCAGGTACCTTTCTATGGAGGCTATATTCTAGCATTTTATTGTGTTTTATTAATTAAAAATAAATAAATAAATCGATGCAGGCGGACACACACTGGGTTTCTCTCATTGTTCGTCCTTCAAAAACAGAATCCACAACTTCAGCAACAAAACCGAAGTGGACCCATCTTTGGACACGTCATTCGCTGCCCAGCTAAGGCAAGTGTGCCCTGTGGGAAACACGAACAAGAATGCAGGGGCCAACTTGGACTCGTCTCCGTTTGTGTTCGACAACGCCTATTACAAATTGGTGCTCCAAGGGAAGAGCATTTTTTCCTCTGACCAGGCCCTGCTTGCTACTTCAAGGACTAAGGCATTGGTTGCGAAATTCGCGTCCTCTCAAAAGGAGTTCTATGAGGCGTTTGTGAAGTCCATGATCAAGATGAGTAGCATTAGTGGAGGTGGGAGTGAGATTAGGCTGGATTGTAGGGCTGTTAATTAATTTAATTTTGGTGTTTGGGTGTTTTGTAATGGTGATTCATTGTGTTTTTGTTTGTGTTTGCTTTGTTTGGTTAATCTTTTATTTTCCCTCTTCTAATGGGGGTTGAGGAGCTTTTGAATGGGGAAACATGTGAAATAAGGTTGTAATTTTGATTTAAATTTCCAGTATGATTCTTGAATGTTGTCAAATTATGAGACTAAGGGTACTTAAACTAAACTAAATCTATAATCTATAATCAATAATCTATTTATCTATAATCTTCAACACGAAAATTGGGTTCCTGCGTGCCGTCATTTTCTGCAAATTTTGGGATCTTTCCTTTAAGTCGTCTCTGAATATTTTTTTGTTAGATATCGCCGGGGTCGGATAGAAAATCGTCGTAATAGGGAGTGGAATTCGCCGTTTCAACTCGGAATTCACCGGTAGTCTTTTCAGAACAACTCGGCTTCATCTTCTTCTCGAAGTGAAGTTTTTTCTGTATGAGGTTTTGTTTGCTTTTAGCTTGGACTTTTTGGAGACGTGAACTCGACCTCATGTATGGAGTCTCATCGGTGCCACTCGATTTACCTTTATCAACCATACGCGGGTTTTTGGTTTTAGCCATACTTTTTTTCTTCTTAGGGTTTACTGAAACTTGAAAGCAAGTTGAAAATATTGGGACGGTGATGAGTATAATCGTCCTTAATATGAGAAATTAGTTTTGGTCAGACAAAATAACTCTCCATTGAATCCGATGTTCCCATAAATGAACTACAATTATTATTAAAATAACATTCTAATATGTTTGCAAAAGAAAAAAAAAAATGATAATTTTAGTTATTCTGCATAATATTTATTATGGGAGGTAAATATGTAATAAAAATATGGGGAATGTCCACTTTTGGTCCTCCATGTTTAGGGGTATCCAGACTGAGTCCCTATTATGTTTTGGTGTCCAATTTTAGTCCTTAAAACAAAAAAATGTAGTCCCTATAATTGGGAAAAATCCACTTTTAGTCCTCCATGTTTAGGGGTATCCAGACTTAATCCCTATTATGTTTTGATGCCCAATTTTAGTCCTTAAAAAATGTAGTCCCTTTACCTCAACTTATTTGAATTAACGGTCCATTTTTGCTCGACCGTTATGTTCTTTATTTTTTTAAAATTTGTTGACTAATGTCAACTTTGACCAAAGAGAAATAAAAGAAAATTTAAATGCTGAAAAAGTAAAATAAAAGACAGAAATAGTGAACTGCAGTGAAACAAAAAAAAAAAAAAAAAACCCTAACCGCCTAGGGACTAAATCCGATCAAATGGATGGAAATGGTGTGGTATTTTGTAGATGTGAGCTGGTTGCAAAGTTGACTACTTGCTGGAAGGATGATAATCTCGGGAGAGATTCTTGAGTTGCCCTATATATCCTGTAAGTACTTTCCGTGAACTTCAATTGAAATATGATAAGAAATGGTTAAAAAACAGAGGGTTGATAGGTGCAATTTTTTTCGATGGCATGACCCGAAAATGGGTGCAAGAGCATTAGCTGTGATTTCAGGCTTGCTCCGCAGCGCGAATGCTAGGGAAATAGAAATCAGACGAGCAAAAATTTTAATTTAATTTAGTGCAATTTCTTGTTTTAGTTTAATTTCTTATTAATATATTTTCAGCATTTAAATTTTCTTTTATTTTTCTTTGGTCAAAGTTGACATTAATCAACAAATTTTAACAAAAATAAAGAACATCACAGTCAAGCAAAAATGGACCGTTAATTCACAGAAATTGAGGTAAAGGGACTACATTTTTTTGTTTTATGGACTAAAATTGGGTACAAAAACATAATAGGGACTCACTTTTTTGTTGTAAGGACTAAAATTGGGCACCAAAACATAATACGGACTCATTTTTTTGTTTTAAGGACTAAAATTGGACACCAAAACATAATAGGGACTCAGTCTGGATACCCCCTAAACATGGAGGACCAAAAGTGGACTTTACCCTAAAAATATTATTGCAATAGTGGACCAAGTAATTTTCTCTATGTATAACCGTAATTTAACACATAAATTTTACTGGATTCTAGGGCGTGTTTGTATACAAATATATCCGTTCAAATGAGTTCTTTTATTTAACTAGATTAAACTTGGATAAATGTAGTGTAGCTCGTTGTTAGTCGAATTTTGACTTTATATTAAAATAATATTTAAAATAAAATAATTAAAGTTGTTTGATGTAACAATAAAAAAACATGATGGAAAGTGATTGTTAGTTAAAATTATATGAGCGGATAAATATTGAATTAGA
This sequence comes from Striga asiatica, assembly GCA_008636005.1. NCBI lineage: Eukaryota > Viridiplantae > Streptophyta > Magnoliopsida > Lamiales > Orobanchaceae > Striga > Striga asiatica. The sequence continues at coordinate 139,795 of BKCP01005983.1, read as the reverse complement.
ATGTGTAAGGATAATTGATTGACATTATTTAATTATATATATATATATATATATATATATATATATTTTTATTTAGTACAAGAAAGGGGAGCGACGCTGACGCTATCGCTAATGCACAATCCGTCGAGGGTGGGACACCCCGACCAAATCATGCTGTAGCCACATTCCCGCCGCCGGTGGAGGACGCTCTAACCGGTACAGACCACCCGGGCCCTTAGCCGCCACAGCGGCCAAAAAATCCGCCACAAAATTGGTTTCACGATAACCATGATCGATCTCCACACTCCATAGACGACCGAGCAGCTTCTTAATGCCTCTAATAATACTCCAATGCGGCCCATTGTTATCCTCGCGGTGGACCATCTCGATAATCCCCTTGTTTCAACCTCCATTATTATTGTACGGGCCCCTATATCCCAGGCCAGCTGCAGACCCTGGAACAAACCCCATAATTCTGCCCCGACAATAGAGAATATTCCTATGTTCATCGTGAACCCACTGACCCAACACCCAAGATGATCCCGAATGACCCCCCCTGCATTGGCCATCCCCGTTGACGGGTTAAAACTACCATCTGTGTTCACCTTTAACACTCCCTCCGGCGGAAAAGCCCAAGATATCCAACGCGTTTCGCGCATGGCACTGGCACCAACCCGGTGGCTATCCATCAAAGCACCTCGGACTCTACCTGTATATGCTATAACCTCCCGGACCCGTTGGTCCAAAGTCGTGTTAGCCCCTTCAAACACCCTGCGGTTTTGCCAGCTCCACAACCGCCAAGCTATCACACCAAACAAAGTATCCCACTCGCCCATCTCCGAGTTGAAACACCCTATTAAATTCTGCGAAAGCCAACTCCGAAGATCCAGTGAGAAAACCCCCCGCCTTTGTTGCGCGGGACCAATCTTTTCCACGTCTCCCTCGCCGTGTTGCAATCACGGAGCACATGCAAGGTGGTCTCGATATCCTCTGCACATACCGGACAGGCAGAGCTAAGCGCCATATGCCGGCGCTGTCTCGTATCATTCGTCAGAAGACTCTCCCGTGCAGCGAGCCATAGGAAGAGTCGAACCCGCGTTGTGGTCCAACCCACCGCCAGATAGTCCGCCAAAGACCCTCCTCACCCCGAGCCGTAGGCTGTAGCAATGTCGAGTAGACAGACTTAGTTGAAAACTTGCCATCCGACGACCACCCCCAAAAGATCCCGCCAGCACTCCCAATTGCCTTCCGCGGAGGTGAAGCAGCTATTCGGAGGAGACATGTTGCCGGCAACATCCCTTGGAAGAGCTGCCAGTTCCACCGGCCATCCGACGCCACAAAAGCACACACCGGGCCATACAGAAGCTCCTACAGAATCGGGCTCGTCGCGTAGGTAACCAAAGGTGCAGGTAGACCAAGCCATCTATCCCACCAAAATCGCGTCTGCCGACCATTTCCCACAGTCCACCTAGTCCCCGCAACCGTCTCCTTCCAAACGTCCCGAATAGCTCGGAGGACTGTCGGACCCCGTGGGAACCCAAAGTCCTCCCCCATCTCCCGAGGCTTCAGCTTATACTTCCCCCGTAATACCCGACACCATAGCAAATCTGGTTTAGAGAGGAACGTCCAGGCCATCTTCATAAGCAGGGCTTTGTTCATCAGACGTTGCTCCTTCATCCCTAAACCCCCAGCCACCTTAGGTCGACAAACCTCAGACCAAGACACGAGACTAACCTTGCATGTTGATGTCGTCCCTCCACAAATAAAATTTCGACACTTCCTTTCGAGACTATCGCACACCCCATACGGCAACGAAACTGTTTACATTGAGAAATAAGGCCGGGAGTTTAAAGCCGACTGAGCAAGGGTGACCCGCCACGCCAAAGAAAACGACGAAGCCTTCCAACCCACGAGCCTCTTAGATTTTAAGCAGTGTTTTCCATACCGTACTGTACCGGCCGGTAATGCCGATAATACCGGATACCGGCCATTGGTACGGTACAATTGTATACAAAATACCGGATTTATGGTTATACCAGTTTGTACCGGGGTCTTACCGTAAATACCGAAAAAAACCGGTCCAAAATACCGGTCATCAAAAAAAAATTAAAAAAATTATAAAAAAGATTATTAATTTAAAAATATAAAATTTAAATTAATAGTTAGAATATTTTATTTTTATCTTATTGGTAAGTTAAAGTTAATGATTATAGTCATTTATTTTTTTACTTTTTTGCATTTGGTATAATACATTTATATATATAAATATATATATCATTATATTTGCTAATCCGGTAATACCACCGATATTACCGGTAATACCGTGTACCGGTGGCTAGACCGGTATGGCCACCGGTACGGTATTTAAAACACTGATTTTAAGTATGAATTGAGTATGAATTAAATTTATATGTATCCAAACATACCCTAGAAGTCCACAAACCGAATAACTACGCCGGAGAACAACCAGCCGGTGAGTCGAGACTTGAGAGCACTTAACAACAAATCAACAATGCAAGAGCAAAAATCCACTACTGACTCCGTTGCAATCGATCAAGAGAATCCTGATTCAGCTCTTCAATCTGACTCTTCTAAACTGAAATCAAAGATTGAAGAAAAACAGCAGGAAGAAGAACAAGTGGAAGAACGTGGTGAAGAAGATGAAGAATTGAGAAGGCTTTTGTTGCCTAACGCTCAGGATCTGCCCAAAACTCCTCCTTCTGCTGTTGAAGCCAATTTCACAACTTTTTTCGTTTCGGGTAAACTGAAAATTATTACATAATGGCACTCTGTTATTATAAAACTGAAAAAGGAAAATAAAATGACAATTTTCTACTGTCTTTCCCTTTTTTCGGCTGTTTGAAGTTTCCAGCCGAGAGGAAACATGGCATAATATGTGATATTTGTGTTAATTTTTTATTTTCAGATTTTATGAAGCCTGGACATGATCAGTATGTTCGTCGTCATGCCAATGGGTATCTTGTCAATTCTTCCTGCGAGACCTATTTTGATCATTTTGTTTACCAAATTCATTAAGATTCCAAAGCTATACATTTTTTTATTGGTTTTTATAATTGATAGGCTGTGTGTTATTGGTTTGGCTCCATCTCATGTGGCATTTAAGGACACAGGCGGAATTACTTCTGTAGATTTTAATGTGGGGAAGTCTGATAGGAGTGAGATTAAAGTTACTGGAAAGCGAAAAAAGGTAATTTTTGTTTTAGTTTCTGCAGGTTGTATTCATCAAATGAACAAGCTCATTGTTGGAGTTTATCTGTCTTTATGTATTCAAAATTATTCTTTTTTATTGTGCCTTATGCAGAATGCACAACACTTCGAATCTAATACTGCATTATGTAAAGTGTGCACTGGTGATGCTACTTACATAGTGAGGTCAGTAGTTTTGCCATTGTTGTTTCATATATGTGTCTTAGTTTCTCTATCTTACAGGTGGGT
>BKCP01005983.1:75105-126499 GCA_008636005.1 Striga asiatica | reverse complement strand
AAAAAAAAAAAGAGAGAGAGAGAGAGAGAAATAGCCAACAACACTGGAGTTCACCCAATATGTTAAGAAACTAACATTCTATGTGACATTTAAAGACAAATCATCGTCAGCTTCGGAGGAACACTCGTTCGGTGCAATTACATGGATGGATGGGAAGCACAAAGTTTGTAGTCCATTTGCTGTGAGGAGAAGGGGAAGGGATGGGTGTAATTAACTAGTGAAGCTTGTATGATCAAAATAAAGAAGCAAGGATTTCATAAGTATGAATAAAAGCATATGTTTGCTTGGAATAATTTCTTAAAATAAAATAACAAGAGTTGTCAATTACATAAAATTGTCATAAACTTGGCCTTGTCATATTGTGAGCTGCTCATGAATTTTAATAGCTTCTCGCGCTACTATCTAATCTGTAAAATGCATCCTTTAGGTAATAATTTTCCATTGTAGTGTTATAGCACAAAATTTTTAATACATAGGAAATTTGCAATTGACTTAGTGTTAAGCAGGGAAATAGAATTCGTAAATGCAGAGGATATTGCAATTGATTTGATTGTTAAGTACATAAAAAGAAAATGAATGGGATTAAATAGTCAATGTTGCGGGTGAGGAGGGTTCGAGGGAAAATTATGATATGAAAGGATGAAGTGAGGCGTGACATTTTGGAATTGTTGATAAATGAAGACATCATTCGCGTACAAAAATAATTGTTTAACATAAACTGCTCTGCGACTAAAAATGCGACAAAACTCTCGATTGACCAAACTGTTCACCAAATATCTGCATATTCGTCACCTATCTATTGCATAGTTTATCACATAGTTTTATGCACTTCCTCAAATAACTTTGTCGATTTGTCACATAGTATATCGCATAATGGGATCGCACTTGCTCAATTATCTTCCTATGTTTGTCGCATAGTTTATCGCATAATTATTCCACATTTGCTGGGGTGAAAAAATTAACTTATGAATTGATGGTGTGAGAAATTTAGTATATCTTCATAGTGGTTGAAAATAGATATATTTCACTTATGAGTTTCTCCCTAGTTTCTGGGTTGCTTTGTTAAGGATCAACTCTTTTAGATGAAGGGTTATGTACTAGAAAGCCAAGGAACTTACCACTGTCCCTGTGAAAAATCTCCACCTGCTCGTATTGTAAATTGTAGTTGATTTTTGTATCTATAAGAATCATGTTATCCTTACATGGCATCAAATATTACGGAGTCCAGCATTGGATAATGTGATTCATCTTTTAAGAGTTGTAATGTAATTAAAATTATAGTTCTCTCTCTGTGATGTTTGCTGTATGACAAAGAATTGATATACTCGCGTTGCAGCATATGTCATGACTGATTGTCATCTAAACAATTTACTGATTCCGCCCAACACTCAGGATGATTTATCTGGAGTTCATTGTTTCTCCCAAAACAACGCTTCCTTGTAATATATTCTGAAAATTTTCAAAAACAAAAGGGTAACCATAGTAGTTAGCTGGTTACAATAAATCAACGTCAACATTTCTGCAAGAATAAATAGCAATTGCAGATGGCCAAGGCATAGCTGACGCATTTCTACAAGAATAAATAGCAGTTGCAGATGGCCAAGGCATAGTATGAGACATTACCTGCAAATTTATATCAAGGCCTAGTAACAAGTACTATGTCTCAAAGTATGTATTCACTTAATTAATTGGATTTCCACTTCTCAACTGAATAATGGACTAAATATGAAACATCAATGGAATTTCTCCTAGTAGACGATACAATGACAAAATAGCCCAAGGATATAAATCCCCTCCATTAAGTAGAACGCTTCAACACAAAATTTGAAACATTAACAAATCTCAATTTAACAAAAATCACATCATCTCATTCAGATGACTATTTACTTCAAAAGCTTCAAACTGTGAGCATCATACTCAAGAAGCCAAAATAACACTTTCATGGTCATCAAATTTGGGGTGTGTTTGTGTGTGTGTACCTGCTATCAACAAGATTTCTCATATTCTACTAGCGCAGAAATCTTTCACCCTTTGTACACAAGCAAACAAGCACAATCAAATAAATCATTGGAGACCAACAACTAAATAGGTAATATGTTTCTTCACAACACCGTGGATAATCCTTCCAGAAGGACACACATGAACAAAAGAGCAAAACAATTGTACGTGAAGGTAAATCCAGTTCAGCGCAAAGCAATCCTTAAAATTCACGTCATAAAGAAGTCAAGATAATTTAATATTTCAGCCATCATTAAAATAACTTAACCAAAAGATCATTCATTTCAACAGATCTATTCGAAGGCCCACTGGTTCTCTCTCCGGACTTCCTCTTCCTCCTCAGGCGTGAAATCATTCTTGATGTTGAACGTCTTGCGAATCTCCTCAGGTGTCTTTCCTTTGATCATGTCAGCAACAGTCTGACAGGTCAGGTCCAAAAGACTCTTGATGTTCAGGTAATTTGCAGCCTGTGAAAAATGAAAATGCCAAGAAAAGCTTAAAGTTATTAAAATGCAATAAAGTAGAATGTTTTAATGTCAATCACCAAATGCTGTGATTTACACCATTATCAACAGGTGGAGATTAAAAAAAAAAAATCACTAAATGGACCATATGACAATGCTAATACACCATAATATCACACTTATTCCCTCACATGCCAGTAATTAGATGGGTGCCTACCTTCAAGACTGAACTTTAATCATGTCGTGCATGCATCAATATTACAAAGTCACAACTCCAATGTACTTTGAATTTTGACTATCAAATGAAGGATATAACCGTCATATAAATAGGCAGATAAGCACTCCACTGAGAATATAATGCACTGTAACTCCAATTTCAAAAACCAAATCGACCATATACCCAAAAACTATGCAGTGTATTTTACACAAACAATATGCAGTGTTTTCTGCTCCAAAGAACCATTTAATTAGATAAATTTTTGCCAAGTAAAAAAAACTTTCAAAAAGAATAGCATACACCAGCAAGCTTAAACCAGTATCTTATCATCATTCAGCCGATTAGCCTTTGCTTGTTAAAAGGTAACTCTATAGAACTAGTTCGATATGTTTAGCTTGAAATTTTGTTTGATTCATTGATGCACCCGAGTCTATGCAAGTTAAGTGAAACCAATTGGTAGTCCCAACTTTTACCACAGAACAGTGAAAATGAACAATCATAACAGTGAACAAACAACCACAGCAGTGAAAAGAACCTAATCGGTAATGTTAACGTTTACCAAAGAGGTACATGGTCTATGATCATACACGTGAGAATCCACATCTCAAGCATGCCAGTAGTCAGAGTACACACATACACGGAATGCTACATTACATAATAGGAGCAGCAGAACAAGCAAAAAAGTAACTGCCACAATGTCCATCAGACGCAAGCAAAATAAACTCATAATAATCATATACTCAAACAATTAGATGTCCAGGAGCTGCAGCAAAGTTATCATAGATCTAATGTTATCATAGATCAGAACACAATAAAACAATTAAGTAAGTAATGCTGAAAAGAAAATATTGAGGTAAAATTTAGACTCAATAAATCAACAAAGAACGATAAAATAAATGTTTAGCCACAATAAAGGTAAATGTCAATATAGGACAATAGAAGCCAAACTTCAACATCATCCGAAGGCAACAAATCCACAAAAATAGTGACATCTACCGGAGCTGAAAACTTAACGAGAAACGACTAAGATAAATCTCAACCTTTAGGTTCGAACAAAAACCCTAACGCTCAATTGGTAACTTAATCCGGAGAAAAACCAACACTAACACCTGCAATCAACAAAGATAAGCTGGAAAGTAATAGAACACGTACCAAAATAAGATCAAAGAGCGTGGCCTGGTCCACTTTGACAAAATCCGCGTCGAAATTCTTGAGATCGTCATCAGGGGAAGGTTTGTCGTCCGCCTTGGTGGCAGAGGCGGCGGCCGCGTCCACGTGGCGCTTGCAGTACTCGATCACCTTCGAGAGGATCTTACCGGTGACGTTAGGGAGAGGGATAACGTTGTCGGCGCACTCGTCCTCAATCATGTGCTTAATAGTCTGAGACTCGACAGCAACCGCCTCTTCCACCTCGAAAACCTCGCCATCAGAGCTCCTCAGAGTTATCTTCTTGCTTCCGTTCTCCGCCGCAGAAGACGACATCATCACGACGATTCGAAGATTTGTTAGGTTTGTGTGAACTTAAGAGGGATAGGGAGCAGCCGAACGGGTTTGCCCTTTCGATTTTTATAGACTTCACAGTACTAAACTAATGGCCGTGTTTGTATAGGAGTTGGGAAAAAAAATACCATTTAAAAAAAAAAAAACAAAAACAAAAAATATGTAAAAATATCAATTTAAAACTTTATGATTGTTAAATAAATAAATAAATTGAATCTAAATAAAATAAAAATAGATAAATTATCATCAATTTTTTTCTATTGCATCCGATTATAAAAACATAAACCTACCTCTTGGAATTGGAATGAGTTTGGCAGCGCAGTATATGTGTTGACGTGTGTTTGTGCCAACGGGGCCATCGAGATGATGATGTGGTATTTTAACATTTTTAGGGTGGATTTTGAGGTGTTTATGACATAAAGTAAAGATGAGTATGTGGCTAGTTTTGTCGACGAATTAAGGCGCCTACATCAGCGATATATTATCAATCGGATGGGCCGCTCCCAGGCCTCTTTTGTACAAACCTCCGAAAGGCTGAAAGCAACTGGAAATCAACAGAAAGAAGTGAAAGCTTCGAAATGAAGAAAGATTGCAGAACTTTTAGTATGTATTTACTGATGTAAGAAACTGGTATTCTCTAAGACTTCTGGACCCCTCCTTTGAAAGAGGGGGAGGCCTTTAAAATGTTATTTCTTCAGGATATGTGGCGGCATCTCATTGGATGTACAGTGACACATCTTCAACAAGTTGAGAAGTTTATCTTTTTAAGACGGTGGGAACTGGTTCAAGGATGCAACCCTTTTCACACTAGCTTAAGACCGAACTCGGAAGGGATGGGATCGGCAGGAGGATAGCCTTCCTTGTGAGAGTGATCGAATTTTTTATCTTGTAGCTGGGAAAGAGGTCGACTGGTTGGCGGTATCGACATCTTTCTTCTGGATTGTAATACTTATGGGCATGGAACTCTGAGAATGTTGCATGGGCTGGGCTGGAGATGGCGTTTAAATATTTTAGTTTGGAAAAAATTGAGTATCAACATAAGACCCCCAGGTTCATAGGGCTAGGTGGGAACTCTGACTAGTCGTAGGAAGCTATGTATTCTTCTTTAAGTGGGATCGGCTTCAAGCGTCTGCGAGTAGGTACATGGAAAGGTCTTTTATAAAAAAAAGGAGGTAGCATCTTTTAAAATTCTGAGAATGGTAACTATGGCGACATGGGCGGCTGAATATGATGTCCTTCCAATAATGTCTTGCCACGTGCGGGTTAGTGAACTGTCAGGCATGTGAAGGGATGTCTTGAAACGTTTTGTCTTATTTAATTAATGTGGTTAGCATATCGAGAGTTTTTGATAGTCTTTATAAGAGAGTGTGATCTGTCTGTCTTAGCAAGAGTTTGGGTAGTTCTTTTTACTTCCTTCCTTTCTTCGATTTAGGGTGAATTCTTCGTGTATCTTTCTGAAAATCCTATTGCAGAGGGTGCCCTCAAGAGCTGCGTGAAGGAGAAGATGGCGTTGGGAGATGTCCAATGCTTTAACCCTACTCAGGATCCCACGTATAGTGACTTTTGTTCAGCGAGAAATCGGGGGGTCCTCCCACTTAAAAAACTTGCATCTTTCTCTCTACATTGATCAAGGGAGCTCAATATGAAGTAAATTTTCAAGAACTTCAAGAATCCTACACTACGTCAAATTTTGAATGACTAACCTTCCATGACAAATAGGAGTGAAAACTCCTAGCGGGATTATCATCGGTCCACGAGGTGCGAAGAGCAACCTTTTTTACGCATTGACAGTCCAGGGAGCTCGAGATGAAAGACATTTTTTCAGAAATTTTCCTCCACGATGCAAAGCTTCAAGAAAGAAGAAATGATTTTGGGATTAGGGTTGGATTCTGATTTTGGAGCTCGTTTGCAATTAGAATTTATTTAAATTATTCAAAAAAAAAATGACATGGAAATAATTTTGGAGTCCACGTCAGGTAATCGATCGGAAATCGGTCCACATCTGCCTAGTCGACGCCAAAATTTGCCAACTCAGCAAATTCTTATCGGATTCCGGCGACCGAGATCGAAATTGGACTAATTTGACTAAATATTGGAAGTTTTTGGACCACTTTTAAATCGGCCTAAATTACTGGAAATTACAATTTTTTCTACGTTTTATATAATATTTTTAATAAATTAATATAAGCAAATTGCATTACGTTGTGATTCCATATTATTAATTTATAAATATTATTTAATAAGTATTTGTAATTTATAAATATTAATGAATATCTTCACTCATGCAATTGTACGAAATCCGTACTAATATTTTGTCAATAAGCAATGCATAATCGAAATGTTAAAACAAACAAACAAACAAACAATTTTACTAACAATACAATAGGCTGTGTAGAGTAAACGTCTCATGGAAACGTCTCTCATCGAGCATGAGTAACAGTACACAATTTGAACCCACTGTGCACGATTTCATTGTCGCTGTCTCATCGTGCATGAGTAAACGTCTCATTGAAGGGCAGCAGGATTTATTTACAAGTCTGTAATGTTTTTCTTCAATTATTCAACTAATTGCACTTATCTATATCAGTATAAAATAAGATATTTAATGGAGTGAGAAATTTTTTCATTACACATTCACATCTCAAGATCATGCACATATCTAATATATTGACTGTACCAATAAATGAGTAGCATTGCCCATCCAATTATGGGCAATGTTGGATCAAATTTTCTTTCTATTCATATGCAAATATAATTACTAGGAATGGGGTCCAACGATTAGAAAGCATATTAGCAACCCAGACATAATTAACTTTTATAGAGATTTTTGGTTAGATGGTGAATTCTTTAGATTTGAAATCAATTTTTGCAACTCCACATGTAACAAAACGAAATTAATTGTATTTCAGACATATGTATTTCAAACCTGGTTCTATTCAAATATATAGCAAAAGCGTGGATTTTCTGATTTAATCTCAATATTCGTCCTTGAGTTTTCTTTTCCTTTTTTTTTTTTTTTTTTTTTTTTTTTTCTTTTTGTTGTTGTTTTTNCATTTTAGTTAATCTAATCTAATCACGCTGTGCAGAGCACCGACAGTAATCACAATGTTGATTATGTTGCAGGACCCAATCACCTTTAGGAGGATTTTTTTGTCTTTTTTCCTAGGTAGACGGATAACGTCGTTGAAATTATTTCAAAACAATTTGTCTTTCCAAAGATATAATAATGAAAGAAAAGCAAAAGAAAATTCTCCATTGGCCTTTCAAAATTAAAATGTCTCCAACTATTTCAATTTACTAAGCATGAAAACACGCACACACAGAGCTATATCCGATGAAACAATTTAAGGATATTCAAACTGCATGACAATCCTGACATCCTGTTAAATACAAGGAAAAGAGGCAGTCTACACTGTACATATACTCTTGTCTGAAGCTTCATTCAACACTTTTTGTCTAAAAACTAATAACAAGTTAGTTTAGATCAACCTAACCAACTTCAGCTAAGACCCTCCAAAAGAATCATTCAGTTATCAGTATTCCATATGTTGAAGGGAAGGAGGATCAGTCCATGTCTTGTGAGCACCTGCAGGCTCAAACATTTCTGACTGAATTCATAATTTGCATCATAAGACAAAGTTTGGTGATCACGTAAAATACTACCTTTTAAGTTTATCCTAATTACTGAATGTAGGAAAGATTCCGAGGAGGTCATGGCAATTTTAAAATTTGAAAGGATATTTTCCACAATTAGGCTAAAGCATTTGTGGTAAATTTTACAAGGGTAAACAACTTTTTACTCCCAAATTATCACGAGTTTTGCACCTTGATATATCAACTATTTTTTTACAAACAGCCATACGACCTGCACATTTTTTTTTTTATTCACCGAAACCGGATTTATTAAGAATGGTTTTGGTTCAAATAGGTGGTTTGCATGGATATTTTGGTAATTACAATCATTCTAAAACAATATTTTAAGTGGAGATGAACAAAATGCAGTGTGAATCATGTTGTTTCTCGGAATTCAGTTAGTAGTAATGAAAATGCAGTGTGCAAGATTGTTATTATATATCCTTATATTTATCAAAAGGGAAAAGTTTTGTATATTATTTCTATGTATAGACTTCCTTATATTTACCAAAACACCTAAAATTCCACCCTTGTAGCTGAACCTTTAAACATTTAGAACTAANGCTTTCGACCGATTTTCAATTTTTATCCAGTTTAATACTCTTACTTCAATTATTTATTTTCATTATTGTTAGTTTGAATACCTTCCGCAAATCTTTTGACAATTAAATACTTTATCTTTCTCCAACTATTCGGAAGAAAATGTTAAAAAAAATGAAAGTTTTTCTTTTTTTATTTTATTGGGGAATTTAGCTCTTTCAAAAATCATCTTTTGCTAAAACTCGTGTTTCAAACTAAAATAAATGTTCATGTACAGGCTAAGAGGCACTAAATAATAAAGCAATTAACAGACTGAATGTACCTCGTAGCTCCACTTCCCTCCATTCTTGGACAAGTGCACAACAACAGCACATCAAATGTGACAAGAAATCGTCAAAACAACCGCCCTACATAGGTATTAGAATCAGTGCAACTGCACAGATAATAGTTATGTGCTAAAACTAAAAGCATATTCTGAAGTTCAGCAACCAAGAGAACGTGAATAATCTATGCACACCAATAATCTAGCTCATATGAAATCAAAGAGTGGGACTTCCGAAAAATCAACACTAACCCCCAAATCATAGTTATAACATTACCATTAAGGAGTTTTGCTGCATAATTCTGCTTAATTTGAAACTTGCTTCACATTGCACTTAGCATATGGAACGACTTTTTATTAAAAGGGTATAACAATATTGATAGCATCTTGCTTTTTTACCCTAAAAAGTGACCTCAGGTAATAGTCTAATTATAAAGGGAAAAAAACCAAGAAAATAAAAGGAATAAGAAACAAATGTCTTTCAAAATTACAAATACCCCTTGACCTCTATTTCTACTTTACAGTGGCTAAGATATACAGACCTCAAGGGCCTGAAATAACTTAAAGGTGTATTTTTAGTTTCAAATGCTAATTGAATTTTTTTTCTTTTACTTCGTAAGGGCAGCTATTGCGATAATCCATAATCTGCATTTTGGAGGACTGCAATTAACATTTACAGAAGAAATCAGTAAGAAGTACAAGAATGAGTTACCTTGATGTTAAGAGTCCGTCTGAGCTTTCCTCTGAGACAACATGTGTAGCAACAACATGATAGTATCAGTGAATATGCCATTATGTCATTACAAGTCTGGGCTGAAGCTGTTGTATTAAAAACCCTGCTCTGTTACTTCCCTTTACGAAAGTTTACAAAATTACCATTCCATTGCAATTTAATTATGGTTAATAATTTAAATACACATACATATTTCCTTGCCAGTTGCCACAGATGCTATCTTCGAAAGCGTATCGCAAGGACAAACGAAAGTCTTTATACCTGCAATTATAACATTTTGAGAATAACTAAGATCCTATTCACTAGAAGTATCCATGATAATACTTCAAATATAGTCAGATGTCTAGGTTCCCATCTAGAAATGTCATCCATGAACTAATCAAAAATGATATTAGCATGTGCCACAGTTAATTATAAATATATACCATGCTGAACCTCAAGAAATTTCATGCTTAAAAATCTTTACAATCATCACCAAACACAGAGCCTAAATATTCATCAGGGTTAGATAACTCGAAAATACCCAAGACAGAAATACTCGAGAGGGTATCACCGTATCAGATAACATATATGCTCATGAATGAGACCAACAATATAGCAGATAGGAGAGTCTGAGGAATATTATAACAAAATTGATACTGATTTGGGTAATTGGTAGATAACCTGACTAATTTTTTAAAAAGCAAGAGAGCCAAATTAAAAAGACCAAAAAGAGAAAGTAAGAGAGAAAACGCAAAATATCACACTACATTCTCACATAATTCCAGTACATGCGAACGAAACCATTGAAAAGAAAGAACATACACAAGTAAGGTTCAGAACAACAGCCAAGTAAATCCGCATGCCACTCGTCTCGCCCAGTCAACTCCTTGGTTGATGCTGTATCATAACTCGATGACTTCTTGACTTCCCTACTACATGCATAATAAAACAAGAGAAACAAAAATTACGTTTTGACAAGAATCCAGAATAAAAAACCAACCTTCCCTTTAATAAAATGTAAGAAAATGGAGAACAGATCGAATTATTGTTTAAAATTGCAAACAACCCCTCTGAGAATTGTTTCAAGGGTATTTTACTAAGTCCACTAGATAATCATTTCCTTCAGAGCCTATAGTAAGTGACGAACCTTGAACATTTCGAGTTATCAATTTTCTCACAATTCTTTTCACTTGAAAAATGCTCCTTGTCCGAATCTGATGTATACGAAGCCTTACATGGCATATCGTGCTCCTGCCCAGGAGTTGTTGCTGCATATTCAGTAACCTCCATCAGACGCTCGATTACCTGGCACTGGCTCACGTCCATGTTAGCCTGTGAGTGCTGGAGTTCGAGCTCAAGCTTCTTGCGTTCCTTCCTTAAGGCCTTGTCTACAGGCACATTCCCATAAGAACAAGACAAACTTTTTTTCAAGATTATCATGTCATTTTGGGAGAGGGCGTCTTGGACTTTCCTGTCGTCATCATCTAATGTGTACTCACGCTGGTCCCTCTCAATTTCTTCGAGCCTCTCCTAGACATTAAAAGAAATTCATGATTTTTATAAAGAAAATTCGAAATAAAATCGGGAAAATAGCTCGAGGCCATTCCCAGAAATAGTTATGTGCTCGATGCAGAACGAGAAATTAGTGGAGAAGGTCTAGTATCAGGTAGCCAAGGAATAACATATCCCAAAATAAGCACCAAACAATACCCTAAAACTGATGTTACTATAAGTGGGTTCATGTTAATTGTAATTGAATAATTTAGATACAAGAAACAGAGTAAAAATTGTTTCAACAAACAATCAATATCCATCTGGATCCCTTCATTCTGGAAATCAAATAATAGAGTTTTAGGGATTAAGGGTTAATAATCCACATAATAATCACGCAACACACAACCATGAAGACGACTTGAAGCATTTCCAGAATCTTCAAGGCCCCATTCACTTTTTTCACTTCATCATTCACAATCTAAAAAATAAATAATATTTTAAAAAAAGAAAAACCCATAAAAATCCAGTTAATTACCTTTACTCTAGCGTTGTCAATGAGAGCAATCAGCGGAATAATCCTCAAATACCGATCGATTTCCTCCTGAGCCCTCCTGAACTGATAGACTATATTCCAGCCCATGGCCATCAAGTAGAGATAGCTTCTTTCCTGGCAGCTGTTGACGAGAAGATAAGCCCTCCTCAGAGAATCCTCGAGCTGCTCCAATGGCTCCCTCGTCTCGGGGTACCTCTTCAGCTCCGTTATCTTCAGCTGCTCCAGCAAATTCCCAATCAATTTCACATGCTGCGAGAATTGTCTGCAGTTCTTCTTGTGCATTCTGGCCGTGTTCGCCGCCTTGGCTATAAGGCCGATCAATGCGACGGCGTTTAGGCCTGTCAACTGGATGACGTTCGCGACCTCCCCGAAATGCTCCCATGACGCCATTGTGGCGGCTACCAATGGCGAGCTCAAGAACCTGAAGAGAAGAAAGGGCCTCAAGGGGGGAAAAAAAAAAAAGGCTAACCGATTGCCATGGACAGATGGGCAATTGTTTGTTTGTCTCCAACTTCCTTTTTATTTTCTTCACTATAACATGAATAGGATTAAAATAGTTGGTAAGGGGGCATTGATTTCTGGAATTTGGGTTGAGGACAAGTGTTTGCAGAGGTGTCAATGCTCATTTCACCTTTCCTTTGCCATGAATAACTCACTAACCTCACCCACAGTGCACACCGGGTAAAGCTCAGTATAACAACCCACAATCCACATACTCCGATTTTAGACATTTGAAATAATACAAATTCATACATTTTTTAAATAAAAATGTATATTTATAGTATTAAATGTTATATTTTTTATTTTTTTATTCTTAAATAAGAATGCATATTTATAGTATTAAGTGTTTTATTTGTATTTTTTTATTTTTTATAGTATTAACTTTTAATTTTTAAAGTATGCACGTCTTTTGAAAAACGCGATTGCATTGTATGTACTTAAAAGTAACAGTAATATTGTGTAACAAGAGTTTGTGGTGGGGTGGTTTATTTATATAAAATAAAAAAAAATCTGNTTATATTTTTTTATTTAATTTTTATTAATTTATTTAAAAAAAAAAGAAAAACGGATTTTAAAAATCCGTTTTTCAGTTTTTTTTAAATGCATTTTTAAGTTTTTTTTAAAATAAATAAATAAAAAAAACAGATTATAAAAATAAAAAGAAATTATAAATGTATAAAACGGATTTCAATTTAAGTCAAATTAGTACAATCTCGGTCAATTATAGTGTAATCGACCTCGAATTAGTCCAATTGAAGTCAAATTAGTACAATCTCGGTCAATTATAGTGTAATCGACCTCGAATTAGTCCAATTGAAGTCAAACTAGTACAATCTCGGTCAATTATAGTGTAATCGAACTCGAATTACTCCAATTGAAGTCAAATTAGTCCAATTGAAGTCGAATTAGTACAATCTCGATAAATTATAGTGTAATCGACATCGAATTAGTCCAATTGAAGTCGAATTAGTACAATTGAAGTCAATTATAGTGTAACCGACCTCGAATTACTCCAATTGAAGTCAAATTAGTACAATCTCGGTCAATTATAGTGTAATCCACCTTGAATTAGACCAATTGAAGTCGAATTACACTATAATTGACTGAGATTGTACTAATTCGACTTCAATTGAACTAATTGAAGTCAAATTAGTACAAATCTCGGTCAATTATAGTGTAATCGAACTCGAATTAGTACAGTCTCGATCAATTATAGTGTAATCGAACTCGAATTAGTCCGATTGAAGTAAAATTAGTACAATTTCAATCAATTATAGTGTAATCGAACTCGAATTAGTCCAATTGAAGTCGAATTAGACACTATCGAGATTGTACTAATTTGACTTCAATTGGACTAATTTGACTTCAATTGGACTAATTCGAGTTCGATTACACTATAATTGACCGAGATTGTACTAATTCGACTTCAATTGGACTAATTCGAGGTCGATTACACTATAATTGACCGAGATTGTACTAATTCGACTTCAATTGGACTAATTCGAGTTCGATTACACTATAATTGACCGAGATTGTACTAATTTTACTTCAATTGGACTAATTTGACTTCAATTGGACTAATTCGAGTTCGATTACAATATAATTGACCGAGATTGTACTAATTCGACTACAATTGGACTAATTCAAGTTCGATTACACTATAATTGATCGAGATTGTACTAATTCGACTTCAATTGGACTAATTCGAGGTCGATTACACTATAATTGACCGAGATTGTACTAATTCGACTTCAATTGGACTAATTCGAGTTTGATTACACTATAATTGACCGAGATTGTACTAATTTGACTTCAATTGGACTAATTCGAGGTCGATTTCACTATAATTGACCGAGATTGTACACTATCAACTTCAATTGGACTAACTCGAGTTTGATTACACTATCGACCTCGAATTAGTCCAATTGAAGTCAAATTAGTACAATCTCGGTCAATTATAGTGTAATCGAACTCGAATTAGTCAATTGAAGTCAAATTAGTACAATCTCGGTCAATTCTAGTGTAATCGACCTTGAGTTAGTCCAATTGAAGTTGAATTAGTACAATCTCGGTCAATTATAGTGTAATCGAATTCGAATTAGTCAAATTAAAGTCGAATTACTACAATCTCGGTCAATTATAGTGTAATCGACCTCGAATTAGTCCAAATGAAATCAAATTAGTACAATCTCGGTCAATTATAGTCCAATTGAAGTCAAATTAGTACAATCTCGGTCAATTATAGTGTAATCGAACTCGAATTAGTCAATTGAAGTCAAATTAGTACAATCTCGGTCAATTATAGTGTAATCGATCTTGAGTTAGTCCAATTGAAGTTGAATTAGTACAATCTCGGTCAATTATAGTGTAATCGAATTCGAATTAGTCAAATTAAAGTCGAATTACTACAATCTCGGTCAATTATAGTGTAATCGTCCGTTATCTTTTAAAAAACAAAAAATTAAAATAAAAATTAAAAACGGATTTTGAAAATCCGTTTTTAAGTTTTTTTTTAATAAATAAAAAATAATTAATAATTAAAAACGGATTCTCAATATCTGTTTTTTAACAAAAAAAAAAAAAAATTAAAAAAATAAATAAAAACAGATTCTCAGAATCCGTGTTTCAATGAAAAACGGATTATGAGAATCCGGTTGTTTGAATTTTTTCCACAAACTTTTTTTTTTTGAATTATTTTTGTCTACGGATTTTTTGTTTATTTTATTTAAATAAATGATTCGTTTGTGGGGATTAATACAGTTAATCAGTTACTTGTGTATTCATCCAGGATTCATAAAAAAATATGATATGTTAATAGGGATGTAAATGGGTCGGGTCGGGTACGGGTTTTGGCAAACCCAAACTCGACACGCATATAAATTACCCTACCCAAACCCGACACCGTTACCCGGTTAGTGGTCTTCGGGTTTGGGTTGGGTTTTACCCGTCGTGTTAGTGGGTTTTCTTCGGGTAAATGGGTAACCCGAGTTCTTAAATTTTGGCTTTACACGACCCATCTCGTTTCATATGAAAAAATAAAATAAAATAATTTTACAATTAATTATAATGTAAAAAATAATTTATTAACTAAGTTTGACAATAAAAACTATAAAATAAAATATATTATTTTTGAAATAAATAATGAGATATAATTATTTAACTTTTATAGTCTATTTAATAATATAACATTTAAAAATTAAGTATTTAATTTTTTTATTGTACAATTAACAAAAAATGATAATAAAATCATAAAAAATATAATAAAACCATTAATCAAAATTATAATAAATAATCTTATTTTTAATATTAATAACACATGAATATTTTTATATTTATAATAAGTTATAAATATATATTTATATATAAAATTCAATGATTGCGGGTAAACGGGTAGGGTAATCGGGTCGGGTAACGGGTTTTTCTACTATACCAGCACCCAACCCGACCCGGGGTTCGGGTAGCATAATTCTACCCGACGCCAACCCGAAACCCGACCATCCCGGATTTACCCGACCCAAAAATGCGGGTAACCCGACCCTATGGATTTTATTGACATCCCCATATATTTAGGGCTTGTTTGGAAACACTTATTGAGAAGTCCATATCAAGATGGACTTTTTGAAAAGTGACTTCTCAAGAAGTTTTCAATATAAACTTCTTTGAAATGGACTTTTTGTGGGAGTTACTTTTTTAAAAGTCCATTTTGTTATCTACACCAAACATCTTTTTATATAGCAAATGGACTTTTATAGTCAAAAGTCCATTACAAAAGTGCATCCAAACATACACTAAGAATCTTGTTGCATGTAACTTGGATATTTTAAAACTTTTAAGAATTCTGAGGTTCAAATTTCTAAAAAATCATGAGATGTTCAATTGATTTATCACTTGTATTTGTCTAGATTTTGTATGACTTACTGAAATATTTCATTCCAAATCTCACCTCCACCTCCAAACATAAGATTCTAGGTATTTCTCTTAAATCTGAGAGTTTTAAAAATATTATTAGATCTAAAAAAGTATTAAAATATTTCTCAAAATCTCAATCGAATACATTCTTCATACTCTATAACATTATCTAAAATCTACAAATTTCATTATAATGTAGGTGTATTTGCATTATATAAATTTTTATACTAATTCTATCACTAAGTACATATTGNTGAAAAAAAAAAAAAAAAAATTCTCCAACATTTTTGTGTTGGTTTCACAAATTTCACAAGATGTTGATACAAAAATATAAGAGCCTCAATCTTTTTCATCTTGTTATAAGGTTATATTGATTTTTTTCAAATTGTCCGCTGACAATTTAACATTTCCACCTCATAAAGTGCGAAACGTTATGCGAATGGATCTGTCACACATATCCATTGTACTCAATATTTGAATGGAAAAATTAGTATCATTTTTTATAAATTGTCCAAATTCACTTATTAGATTTTGATTCTTTCTTCTTTTTTTCTCCTTTTCTTTTCCTAGGGTATTTGAAGAACGATCGCATCGCACGACTATTAGGTTTATTTGATTGTGGAAAATGGAACTAGTTGAAAACAATCGCCTATACAGCGTTTATTGATTTTGTAAAGTGGGGTTAATTTAATTTAATTTGTGCTACTTTTTGTTCGTGATTTAGTCGCTATCATGTGGTCATCTCACCGAGTAATGCAAGTCTATAAGTGCATATATATTAGTGTGCATGAGTGTCTGTGTTACATTTGGAAAGAAATTGACGTATAACGAAAACAAGTGGGCTTCACTATACTTTTTGCTTCAAGTATCCCAATTAATATTGATCTCAGCCTGAGCCAGTTAAATTATATTGGATATATGACAACAACAGATGGTAAAATTAGTCTTTGAGGTACCGGCAGTTCTAACTCAATTTGCATGCATTAATTAGTTAATGTTGAAGATGAGAAATTAGTCAGATAGAGTCACGGGAAATTCGTCAAGTAGAGTCACGGGCCAGCATCGAGAGGGGCCTTTGTGTACTTGTATAGTTATTCTAAGTATTTTTTTTTTAATGGAGTCCATGACATCATATTAGTATCATGTCAAAAATACAAATATGTTTGATATAACACCTATAATAACTCGTGTACCGATTAAAATAGTCAGCTCGAGGTAAACAGTCTAGAGCAATCTCAACTCTGTGACGGGACATGATCTCGTTAGGGATCAATTTTCGACAAATCTGGTACTTATAAAGCATAACTGTTTTGTTTGCCATTTAGCGAATAACTAATTGAATTAGCAGATTATGCATAAGAGTTTGATTTAAAAAAAAAATTATTTAATATGTAAAACAAAATATTTACAATCATCCATTCCAAATGCATTTGTATTGAGTTTTTTCAAGATTAATATTTTTTCGAATTCTAAATAATATTTCAAATAGCTTCAAACAGAAAAACTATAGGTTCTATGATCGAACCAAACCTCATTTACCGTCTTTAAACAAATCCTTTAACTATATTTTTCCAACATTTCATTTACTTTGGCATTAAAACGATAATTACTAGAAATCTATGGAGCCACTAGATAGTTTCTTATGGAGTCGTTCATCACTTAATGTATTGACAAATGTCCAAAGTGTATTTATTGTTGAACACACGTGTCAATGTACTATTTGTGAATAAGTGTGAATTACTATATAAGTTGTGTCATCCAGTAACTACGTAGAAAAACTGCGATACTTACAATTACTTTTTCTGAACAAATCCTTTATTCGGTACTTGTGGCAAGTGAACACCTAATCCAAAATTAAACTCTTTAACTCAACCCACAAAAGGGAGTATTTTATATGGTTTTTCTTTTTTGTCCGAATTACAGAATTGAAAAGTGGCAAAAAAATAAAGGAAAACGTGGATTCCCAAGTCTTATTCAAAATCCCAAATATATTACAACTTTTTTTTATGGTAGTTGCTGTCCAATTATATCTATCTTAATGAATCATGAATATAAATGCCATGCGCAAATATATTCAAACAATCCGCCTATATGACTTTTTGTGCGAGACTAATATCAAGAATAATAGCGAATATATTCAAATAATCCCCCTTTGACTTTGTGTGTGAGACTATGACGAGAATAATTATAGTATAACATACGGCCCCACAGTAGATACCCCTCGGTGTATAAACAACTATCAGGAGAGAAATGCTATAAGTACATAATATTGTACATAGGTGATGTAGGGAAACGTACGAGTGAGAAGGATAAACGAGATACTTTCTCGGTAAAACCAATCAAATCTTATTTCATTCAAATATCAACTGAATAACACAAAAGAGGATGAGTCCTTTAAATAAGACTCATAAAACTAACCCTAATACTGACTTGTCCAGCAAGACAAGAATCCTAACAAAATAATAAATAAATAAGTTTCCTAACAAATCTATAATACTAGTAATAATCATAATAATAAAGAGGGAAACAAATAATTAAATTAAAGATTTTAAACATCCTTATCTCCATCATTCTCCCTCTGTCGAAAAGGATTGGCCCTCGAATCCGAAGTAATCTCGTCTTCAACTGCTCCACAATCCCGATCGGACCAATTTGACGGGCCGTAAACTTGGTATACTCACAAGCAAAAATTCTATGACAACAACTCCCCAAGCTCCCAAAAGTTCCCACGTACTCAATGACCCAAAATAAATGGTCTGCTGTACTTTGTCCTTTTTGGGCACACGATGCGAGTAATCAGACACATTTGCTTGTTGAATAAAAGACCATGAAAATCCATCTTTCAATTCATTAAAAACATCCATTCCAGGCACAACCTCTGGCCTCACAGATGATTGTACAACCACATGGTACTCGTCCTCCATCGATCCCATAGGTGGCTCCTCATAAAAAACGGGTGGAGCCTCATAATCGGTCGACCCCTCGACATAAAAAATAGGTGGACCCGTATATTCAGTCGACCCTTGTGCGTTCACAAAGACCCCTGAAAATTCGGGGATATCGACTTGGAACGATGACTTCCTACACCGATCGTCGTCTTGTTATGCCTGTCGGAAGCCGAAGGGGTACCTCCGACAGCAACTCTTCGCCATCGTCCTCGCCGTGCATCAGTGTGGCGTACGCTGATGGGTGCCCCGCCAGGCCCTCTTCCGCCACGACTTCCGCGATAACCCCCGCGACCGCCTCGACCGGCCAAGTCGCGGTTCGTTTGCTTGTCCCGAACCATGGTACGGATAGTTAGACGTATGTCCTCGATCTCCGCAGACAGATCTGCAATCTGACGACCCATTGTCTCGAGCCGGCGGCCAAACCACTCGGTTCGATGGCTCAGGTTGTTGTAGATGGCGGCGACATGCCTGTCGTTTGCAGCATCTTGTCTTCGCGATAACATCGTGAATCGTGTTGACTTCTGATACCAACTGATCTAGGGAAGCACACAACATCTTGTCTTCGCGATAGCATCGTGAATCGTGCTGACTTCTAATGCAAACTTATGTAGGGAAGCGCACGAGTTTGATGATATTAATGAGATCGCAACCTCAAGAACATTTAAACACAATATCAAATTAATCATATTTTCATTGAATAATTCATAATCAACTGAATAACAGAAAAGTGAAGAAATCCTTTAAACAAGACTCCTAAAATTAATCCTAATAGTAACTTGTCCAACAAGATAAAAATCCTAACAAAATAATAAATAAATATTTGGTAGTGCATTTTTTTTAAGGATTCTGCAGAGTTGTGAATTTTTATTCTCATCTATTTGGTAGTGGTGAAAATTAGTCTCGTAGGTTCATCTTTAAGCCATTTGAAAAAATTATTATTCGCACCATTAAACTCGTGATCATCATTTGTTAACCATGCAACAAATAAATTCATCCAAAAGTAATCCCTTTTTCTCATCTCAATTTCATTTTCATTTTTTTTTTCTCAGGTATTATTATTTCCTGTATATCCCCACTTCCAATGAACTTATAGCAATTAACTACAAGCATCGTGCTAGTCTAATAGCCAAAACTCTGCCGCACACTTGACAGCATAAAATGCAGATAAAATCTTCAAAACTAAGTGAAAAAGGAAAAAAAAAAAATGAAAAAATGAGTACTGACATTGTAACAGCCCCAACCACAGATTCATAGCGACCAACTTGACCGTAACATCAGTGCAGGAAACTGGCATTCCCCATCCTTCACGTACACAACAGCCGGCCGCAATTTGAACTTTCCACCAAAGCTCAAATTCAAAAACGACTCGACCTGCAGATGTTCTAAAAAGCTATCAAGGCCACACGACGACCCCCCAATGCTCAAGCCCCATCCAAACTCATCCTCAGGTGTATCACACACACTTACCGCCCACTGTAAATTACTCGGATTTGAATTTCTCTTCTCTATCCAACCTCCTATTCTCATTCCTTCATCAATGTCGGAATTAAACATCAAGGCTATGGACCCACCTGAGTCACTTCTTTCAAAATCACTCGGCCCGTCTTCTTCCGTTAATGCCTCCGAAAATCTATTCCGTTTAAATACGCTCACAGGGAGAGAGAATGCCCCAAGACTCGAATCTTGACCTGATGGTTTGAACTCCTTGTGCACGCCCACAAGGGAAAGCTTTGTGTTTTTCGGGAGTTGCCAAACAATCTGTCCAAACGTGCTCAAGGCACGTCCAATCCCACTTGAATTGACTTGGAGCCCTATACCTGAAACAAATTGAGCTAACGAGGCTGCCACGTTTGATTTCCTCACGGTTATGCCAATGGCGCTGCTGTTTTCTTGGTTCAAAAGTGGAGGACCAGATTCAGAATAAGTGGTAAGGCCCATTTCCTGCAAATTAATAGGGGATGATCACAGAAGACTACGTGAGGCTAGCGGTATGATATGGAAACACCAGCTGACTTGGGAAATGACGAAAGCTACCCCTTACTTGATTCCACCTATATTTGTCCCAACCGTGCAGAAATCTGCTGATGTCATCAAATTTTTCATGACCACGCTCCTCGACCTTTTGAAATATTACAAATAGCCCCCATTTTTTGTCCAGCTATATGATACTTTTTGAAGAAAATGAAACTAAGGGATGTAAATCTAAAATGTAACATGAGAATTATATGCAAGATTTGAAAGGATAAGGATATAATTATAATATATTTGATGACATCAACGGTTTCCAGTAGCTCAGCTCCACTAACAACTCAAGAGTGTAGTTAGTAATTTTTCAAAGTAAGCTCATTTTTTTCTGTAATTATCTGTAATTTGACCAAACCTAAAGGATAGTTTAGTAATTATAACAATTTTTTTGAAAAAATACCTGGTGAGAACTCAACGGGATTCCAACATCCCTGCATTGTGCACCCAATGGAACTGCAATAGCTGAGAACCAATTGTTCACATGAGCTTTATAAAATACTTTCGAGAGCGAAAGTGATCCACGCGATATATCACCACCCCGACCCTTTTCACCGGCAATAAACTCTGCCAATAGTGTGTCTCTTTCCCGAATGCTGGTTTCAAACGCAAGCCTTGTATCAATGCCTGTTTTGATGCCCGACTTCTGAACCGCGTCATATTTCTGATCATCAACACCATCCACGAAAAACAATGCTCCCATCACATCAACTTTACCTCTTACATGTGTGCTGGCTTCTTGAAATGGGCTCCCTTTGGAAGATTTATAGGTCAGCAACCTCTCGACCTTCTCTTGCCTGTCTCTGAGTTTCATGATGTCTGAAAATGCTTCTCGTTGCAGCCGCTTCAGGATTTCAGTCTGTAAATTCATCATTCAAGTACTTGTAAAGCAACATTAAGTACCTTGTGTTTATGCATAACGCAACTAACTTCTCCAAATCTCTAAATCCCCATCGCACTTAAAGAGAAAGTACAATAATCATCACCGCTGACAGTAACAAACAACCCTCTTATATATTGACATTATTTGTCATGAAGAAACAAGCAGAAGTGCTACAGACTTCAAAAGTATTACTCCATTTAAAAGGTTTGTGGTAAAAGATAATATTCAGCCACATTGCATTCACTCAATGGCACTATGCCAACCAACCACACACAGGGGCAGCTTCGATGCACCTGTATCTTTTCTCAGTTCAAAGTAACTTACCAATTCTTCTTTTACAAAGGATTTCATAATTTGCAAAATAAATACTCTATGAAACACTTGGTTAACTTTTTCACGATAAACTGTAAAATACTGATATAAGCCGCATCAGGTCACCTTCAAGATAGAACAGTTGAACTATCAGTCATTGCACAACCAAAAGCAATCACTAATGTTAACTATAGGAAAATGGGTCTAAATAACTTTTCAATGGCAATTAAGCATTGCAGCATTAAATAATGTTTATCTAGGAATATTAAAAGAAAAAAGAAAACAACAACTAAGCAGAAAATCTCATTTTCACAACTCATCAAACACGTCATATGATAGACATGAAAAGGATCACTTTTCCAATAATAAAGTCATCAAATCACACATACTAGCTATCACCGCATATTCTTTTTTCAAGAGCGAAAGAAAGTTGAAAACAGTATGAATACCGGACTGCGATGGTTGGGTTTCTGGAGCCAAACAAAGAGGCCCTGAGCCTTGCCCTGTGCTGACTGAGCAAACCCTTTCAGCTTGTCAACCACCGAGGTCTCGGACACCATTGCTAAATCTAGAACCCCACCAAATACTGCGCACCTGTAAAATGTAAAGCACAATATGCTAAAACACCATATCTTTTATGACATTTGATCATAACTGCCCAATTTATAGTATTCATGATGAATCACATCATTCTCCTTCTCGCAACTTTTTAGCAGATACAAAGCTGGACGTAGAAGAGGTGTAATGCCTGGACACGAGGTGAACGTGATAATTCAGTTTTAACTTTTAACACAATGCTGCTATTTCACTTAACTAACATTATCCTTTATCGTTCAAAATTTATACATTTCAGCAAACAATGTGGTTGATGTTTTACAGACTTGAATATACAATTCCACTATTAGCAGTGAAACGCATAATCATGGTGCAAATACTCGAGCAACTGAATGGAAGTGCAATCAAACCAATTTGGAGTCACCAGGATTCCAAATGCTTGTTAGGTGCTGCAAAGCAGATGGTGTTACTAAGCAAGAAAATCGAATATGTCTTCTCCAGAAAACTTTAGGTCAATGCTTGGCATTTACTTGTCCTTTTTGTATTTTTTTCTAGAAAAGCAAGTAAATTTCTCTTTTCTTCAATAAAGTAGAAT
Organism: Striga asiatica; assembly: GCA_008636005.1. Taxonomy (NCBI): domain Eukaryota; kingdom Viridiplantae; phylum Streptophyta; class Magnoliopsida; order Lamiales; family Orobanchaceae; genus Striga; species Striga asiatica. The sequence goes on along the minus strand of BKCP01005983.1, from coordinate 103,338 downwards.
TTCAAACACATAACAGGAGAGCAAAGGGCATGAGTAGGTGGCCGGTGAACAGTGAGGCTGAAGGTGGGTTTGTGATGAGCAGGACAAGTCTCATTCCGAGTTAACTTCAGTTACTTCATTCAATAAATCTTTAATCCAAAAAGAATTAACATTAGAGTTTGTAATAGCTATAAAGTTCTAAAATTCCCAAAAAACATGCATTTTTCATTTGAAAAAAGATTTATCATATAACTTGTGAGTTGAGCCATAAAATACTATGTCTCACACCAATCACCAACCTTGTAGATTATTCTGCGAGCTGCGATATTCAAAAAGTTGGGCCTTCAACTTGCCATTGATATCTACTCTTTTTCCACACGAAAATAGATAGTATGTTTATCTAAATATTATATGTATTGTCATCAAAGTCCATTTCAATGCAAGAAATAATTTACTAAATGCTGCACAACTTGTGAGTCTAGAGTAAAAAGGACACTAATCAAATATTCACAACCTAATTTTAAACCATTTCTTTGCCAAGCATTCAACAAATACAAAACTAGAGAAGCTTATGATTCATGTAGTAATTATTTGAAAACCTCAGCACGAGAACACTCACCTCCAGCTCAACAACAACTAAAAAAATACTCTTTACACGATTGTACAAAATTAAAAAATTAAAGGATGAATATCGAACTTGGGGAATGGGGATTCAGGATTTGATGATTAAGCCTTAAATAGAAGAAGCCAAGTGGAAACTTAACCTTCAGATTTGATAGTGAGACCAAGGTATTGATTGCTGGTGTTCCAAGGGGGCGCAGGAGACACGACTGGAAAATGAACAGCGCTTTAGTAATCAGTAGTAGCTTCGTAGAACCTTCCACTTCTACAATGGCCGCGTCGCACCTCTCACCAATCCAAGTTCTGTTCGCCGTGGTGAGGGGTTTGGGCTCGTCTCTTACCAAACTATTATTACGTCAAATCTCCGGTGTTCATCGCAATTTGAACGTTTATCTTTATGTTTTTTTTAAAAAAAAAAATGTGTATTTTTCTTTTATTTTTTAAAAAATGAGGTCGTCTAATTTTTTGTTACTAGCACTATAAAATAAAATAATACTGCATTAAATTAATTCTCTCTCTATATAAAGGTGAGCAACACTGAGTCGAAATCGAAAAAACGAGCCGAATCAATATATTCAGTACGGGGCGGTTCAGTTTTTTAAGATTGCGGTTAAGGTTTTAAAATTCCGTAAAAAATTTGGTGCGATTCGGTTTTATAGTCAAGTTGTACGGTTTTAGGAAATCCATTTTGGTGCGGTTAAGGACAAAATCCTGCAAACAGAAACCATGAAAAGAGAGGCCTCATAACTTAAAATGCAAGACAAACTTTCAGAAATCTCATGCAGATATGAACATCTTACAAACACTATGGCAGTTATCCAACTACAACTGTTGAATCTCACAAAGCCCAGTGGAGAGAGAGAATCAATTTTAGGAAATCCATTTTTTGGGTACACCACTGAAGGCCACAGTTTCCACAAATCATCATCACATCAGAAAACAGATGCAGATCAGTTTCATCCACATATTTTTAGCCCTATGCCTAAGGTGGATTTTGCCAGATTGGATGGGATCAACCCTAGGTCTTGGATTCTAAAGTGTACTAGCTACTTCAAGTTAGTGAAAAATATCCATGAAAATCAGAAGGTTCACCTAGCTTCTATGCATTTGGAAGGGGAAACTACCTTATGCTATCAAAATTTTATCTCCAAACATGGTGAGCTAACTTGGGCTCAGTTCCCGGAAGTAGTGTCTGCAAGGTTTGAAGAACTTAGAGAATCAATGATCATAACAGAGTTTAACAAGCTAAGGCAGAGTGGCACCTACATGATTATGACAGAGGAAGAAGAACACAACTGCATAAAGGAGAGTGATAAGGAACAAACCTAGGAAGAGAAACAGTTGGAAGAAGTACATGACCTTAAACTCTATATATATATATATATTAGTGGGGAGGATGAGTTAACAACCACAATGAGGGTGCTATGTGTCTAGTTGGTCAAGAGAAACTACACATACTGTTACAACAAGTACTCAAAAAGCATCTTTCACTAAACAATTACAAAATTAAGTACTGCATCTGCAAGTCTCTGAGTATTTGCTGTCAATTTGTCATCACAATTCATAACATCACTGGGGCCAAGATTTTGATATCAGAAGTAAGAATCATCAAGAACTAGTCCTTCTGAACCTCCAACAACATATTGTTACAACACACAAAAAAGAAACGAAAAAAGAAAAAAAGAAAAAAGAAAAAAAAAAAAAAGGAACGAGAAACAGAAAATGCCCAGTAAAAAACATTTCTACTCTATTGAAACAATTTTGCGATTAGTGTACGTGAATTTGCAAATTTCCTCAAAGAATTCATCTGTGCTACTGTGGCTGCTCTTCATCTGAAGAATCTTTATTGCCATTTTCTTTAGATTCTTTGCGTACTTTATCAACGACTCCAGCGTGCTCATCTTCTGTTCGGCATTCAGCGGTGACCTTATGGTGATAACAACCTTCTCAAGGCACGGAATAGCAAATCTCGAGTCCACCTGCAATATTCCAACAATGTTCCCTTCCATGAATACAAAGCACTCAACAAAAGAAATTTAAGAAAAGAAAATAGCTGAATTGTAATTTTAGTATTGTAATTTGTAAGCTAATAGGGACTACCCAACAAAGTCCTATCATAACCAAGATTTACAATTATTGAACTCTTTTGCAAGTTCGCGAATTCTGCATATGACTATTACACAGAACTCAACAGCTATATTACTGAAATCCCAAATATCAAAAGAAGACATGTACAAAAACTAAACGACATTAATTCGGTAATATGGACTCACATTTTTCAGGCTTTTCTTCTGACAAAGCGCAGCAAACATAGCACCATGAACGTCAAATGTATGAAGCTTGGGGTGGCTGTTAAAGAAGTCGACAAAATCAATCTCTGGAAATGGCAGAAGGGTCTCAGAATCACCAGTAAATTCCACTTTCATGTAGAGATGCTTAACTTCACTGGCCATTTGGAGCAATTTACTAATAGCATCCCAGCACCATTGTACTCCTCTAATGGACAATGATTCCAATGCCTCAAGTTTTCCAAAATCCAATGTATACACCCGTCCTGTTATCAGCCAAGAGAATTTTTCAACACTCTCAAATTCATTGATGGAAGAAAAAAATTTGACGGAAAATTCATATTATCTTATAAAGTTATTAAAATTCATTCAGGTCTTTATTTCCATGGCGAAACGTTCCCTAACTATCCATAAAACAACCAAAAGAGTTTGTATTTTCCTTGCAAATACGCTGCATTGGGGTTGGATTTTTAGCATAGAAACAAATACAAACAGAGTTGGTAATTTCAGAACATAGCTGGATTTCTTGTTAAAATTATATTAAACCCCAGTATTTTCTTGATTAACCACATACACACATATATACATACCTATGTGCTACAAAAAGTTCAGGAAAACATTTACAACAAGCAGAAAACATATTTAAAGACTACTTCAGATCAGTCAGACTCAGCTACCTGAGTTATTGGCAATCGAGAGATTCCTCAAGTACCGAGTTTCACGAACCCGAATCAGACTACAACCCTGCACCTCAAGCAACTCAAGCCTTGGTGAGCCAATCACAAGCGAGCAATTCCCAACCCCAAAAAAATCGAGCTTGCAATGCTCCAGGCATGGATTCTCAATCAAGACAGACCCCAGTCCCTCACACCCAAGAAGCAAAAGATGAGTCAAGTTAGGACAGGCATGCAATGCTTCCAACAGAGCACTATCCTCCAGCCTGGCGCCAACTATCTCAAGATTTTTCAAACGGCAAAAAACATCCCATTTTGGGGAATAAATCATGAGCACACCCCAGAGCTTGAGCGACTCCAAATTAAATGCTGCCCGAATGCAGTCCAGTTTCGAAGGAATCTCGACAAAAGTGTCGTGTTCGGTTCTGTTGTCTAAACGGAGCTCGAGGCACTTCAAAGTGGGGCCTGATGAAGACAGCCACGTGGCTAGGCCCACGCTCGAGAATGGGCAGTAGACCACAAGCTCCTCGAGTTTTACTACAGACGAGACCATCCGGCTCACGATAGCGTCAGGGGTGTCTTGGCCAGTGAGGTTGTCGAACAAATTCCGAGAAAAGAATAAACTTTTCAGGTACGGAGTCGAGTCCTTCCATCTCTTGGAGACACAGTTGCAAGATGCCACGTCGCGTGCATGGCTCATCTGGGATAGAATGTATTGGACTAAGGCATCGGGCAGTATCTCCATTGCCTTTTTTGAGTCAAATGGTCGAACACCTGAGTTGGAGTTACAAAAAATTAGAATTCGTTGGGTAGTGACGACATTATACCTCTGAGAAAAAACATCGAGAAGTTAATGTTTGTTTTTTTTTTTTTTTTTTCAAAAACTATTACTGAAGAAAGAGGGGAATTAAAAATCTTCGAGTTACATTGTTGAAAAAGTACATAAATGCTGGAAATTTGTGGTTTATCCTTCAATTCAGTTAATTATGTATATGTGCAGCGGCAAGAACGGCAGATTTAGCTGAATCATGCATGAGGGGCAATCGAGAAAACTAACTACACAAATTGAGGTCAAAATGAACTGATTGTTACAGAATCACCTGAAAAAAATTCCCCTTTCCTGATAATAAATTAGGGGAAGTTAGAGATTTGACGCATTTGTAAAGATTTTGGACAGATTTGCATAATTCAATCAAGAACCCATAAAAATTTTGGCAGGTAGACGCGAATTAATCAGTAAACTCCATTGACAAACGATTTACAAGATATATATGAACTATAAGCAAGATTACTTTCGAAGACTAACAAATGAAGGATGCAAAAACAAGAAAGAAGCTCGCTTGTTGCAAAAACTTACCAATGTCTTTGGTGACGCAGGACAAGAAAATGAATCTTCGATTTACTTTGACGCTTCTATTTCTGAGCCCTATCAGTCACTGTATATGCATATGCCGCCGAAGAGAGAGATACACAAATGCATAGCTATGTATAAACATTAGGATTATGATATATATGTGTCATGTGTGTAATTTTCGTGAATAAAGTGCGCCATACGATAGCCTAGGAGGGAGCTTTTCAAAATTTGAAAGGGGGCTGAAATTTTTTTCACTGTTTTTATATTTCTGTTCGCCATTTTGATTTTAGCTACTGTGTCAGTAAAAGCTAAAAATAATGAAATACGTGGAAAACAGAAGCCCGCTCAGCTTTTGAATTTCTTTAGAAACATTTTTCGACCGTTTGGCAAGTTTAATTGGCTTTAAAAAGAAATACAAAATCTAATTTCAAAAGTTTATTAGAAATTAGAAAAAATCAAAATCATATTGGTATACCTGATTTGTCCAATATTGTTACCTACAATTTCAAACTTTATTGAAATCTATATACATAACTAGTAAATATAAATTTATAATTGAATACACTCAATCACATGCCTAATGCACATGATTTATTGATATTACTTCTGTAGCAAATTAATTTTCATTGAGTACGAGATACATTTTGATATCAGGTTGTATTTATTGAGAAAGATTATTTGGAAATAAAAGTCGATTTCATTTGTACATAAAAAATAATTCCTTAGCAGTCTCATTAAGGATGAACTCTAAGGTCCTTCTGTTATAGTGACGGTTTATCTTTTTATTATGCCTCTTTGCAGTTTTTAGTTGTGATTGTTCCAGGATTGGAGTCCAAACTCTCTGGTTTATGTGCATTAGCCACTGTCAAAAGCTTGGCCTTCAACTCTTGTTTTTGCTAGTGGTTAGTTTAGGACACCTTGGTGTATTCATCTTAGTTTTTGTTGGAAAGTCTATCGGACTAGTTGGCCTTTGGTGTTTGTACAACACTTTCCTTTTGAGTAATAAATTCTATCGTTTCGAAAAAAATTATATATTAAAAAAACTATGTAGACTTAGAAAATAATTAGATTAATGGATAATATATAAATTGAGAAGTAAAAGGAGAACTAGACTCGGAAAAAATTTCATCAAGCCTAGAACCAACATCAAACATGCAATTGTTTGGTCTAAAGATTAAGTTCTTGCCTATTCGCCTAGTTACTCGCTTTCGGTAATTTTCATAACAGAAGTGGTGGTGCAAATGACCTCAACCGGCTCGAAAGACCTTGGATTTGCTCTCGGTCGGTTTAAAGACTTGCAAAACACCATCGAGAGTTGTTCCAGCGTAGAAGCTCTGACGCTCAAGTTAGTGAACAATGATGAAGAAGATGATGAACATTATGAACTGTGTATAGCATGTATATATTAGAACGCGTAGAGTGCCCGAGACTGCATGAACCTTATGAACTGTATATAGCATGTATGTATATATAGAGGTGTTACCTTGTTGTCCAAGACTGCATGAGTGCCCGAGCTACCCGCTCGTACTGCCCGGGTGCCCAAACTGCTCAATTGTGTTAGGCCACATGGTCCGATCTATGTGTCTTTATTTAATTATATTTCTTCTTACCTCTTATATGATGTGTTCATAGTAGTCTGCCTCATTAGATGGTCAATTCGTACTATCAGCTCGACCTTCCTTGAATCAGGTTGCTCTGACCTTCAGCATATAAACTTTGTCTCCTAGGTCGGACCATCCACTTGCAGGCCTCCAGGTCAAGTTCCACCTGGCTAGCCGAGAGCCCTAGCTCGACCTGCTAACGAGCTATCTTCTATGTGAGGTCGTGATCGACCTAGCTAGTGATTCCATGACCTCTGATATCCTTAATGCTTAACCGACCTGTCGGTTTACTCGAACAGATAGGACTGTCCTTAAGTTCAATGATGTCGACAAGCTAGCATTTCAATGAGCGAACCTATAGGGTATACTTTGCTTGTTTTTGTTATTGTATTTGATGTTTCTATAGTTTTCATTCGAGTTAATCTGAGCTCATCTTGTATTTTTTGGTCCATCAGATCAATTTTGCTTGTTTTTGTGTATGTGTTATTTCCATGTTTTGTGCACATTTAATATATTTCTTTATATTTTATTTTCTAGAAAGATGATATACAGATGATTTCGTCAGGTGACCCAAAACCACAAGCCCAAACCTATCATAGTGTGATGCCCTCATTTGCCTCGCGCAGTAGAAGTCGTGTAAGCCTGCGACAAACTCAATGGCTCGTGATCATCTCCATACAAAGCGATAATGCACCCTGCAAAAATTAGGCTTGCCGCAGCGCGGCGGTAGCGTCTACAACGAGGCCCTACACTCACATAGCTTAATAATATTCTTGAGCTTGTGACGATGATTGCTTTGTAACAAACCTCATGCACATTTATTCATCGTTGCCCCACAGACATTCTTTCTAATCTATCTGGACCTATCATCAACTTTTTTTTTCCATGGAGCTTTGGAATTTCAACTATTTTTTTAATTGTTATAAAGTGAAAATGTACCAGGAATAATTCCGGGATAAATTTAGAACAACCAGAGACCACTCGAAAGGGTACACAAAGAAACCACTTGTAAATTTTCTTTTGTTTTTTTCTATTTTCTCTACTTTCACTTTTTTGTCGCTTGAGAGGGATATTCATAGAGGAAAATGCTCGGTTTGTGATTTTTTTCTCACTATTTTTTCATTAATTCATTGAAATTAATTTGTTTGGTTTATTTAATTCAAACATGAGTTAATTCATCCACATGGGGTTAGAGTTTTTTTATTCTTGTCTTGAATTTATGTTGAGTGTGTGATAGTTGATGCTTGTTCAAATTGTTTGAATACCATAATTAGTAGATTGATCGTCATTTAGTCAAGACAGACACCAAGAAGGGATATGGTATCTGATCGTGGTTCGAATAGGGTAGATATGTTCGTAATTTTATTGTCTATAGGTTTATTGATTGGAGTGCTATAAACTAAACCACCCCTCATTCCCTTGGGATAGCCTACAAACAGTCGTACGTCTGAATGCTTGTCCAACTTATCAGTATCCTGCTTCAACACATGTGCTGGACTACTCTAAATCCGAATGTGTGATAAACTGGGCTTGCGCCCATGCCACAATTCACTTGGGATCAAGATGAAGTTCGTTGTATATAATGCTAATCCCAGAACGAGTCTGGTAGATTCGAAAAACTTATCGTCGACCTAACCATCTCCATAAGAGTCTTGTTCCTCCGTTCTAACACTCCATTCTACTGAGCATGCAGCGTGAACACAGTTAGGACTCTACCCCAACTTCCGATAAATAAGTCCCAAACTCTCCCAAGAGGCATTCGTCACCTCGATCTGATTAAAAGTGACTTGATACTCTTACCATGATGCTTCTCCACAACAGCCCGATACTCCTTGAATTTCTCTAAGAATTCGGACTTGTGGTACATCAACTAAACTTATTCAAACCTCGAGTAATCATCAGTAAACCTGACAAAATACTCGAAGCCTCCTCTAGCCTAGATCGACATAGGCCCACATAAATAATAATGAATCAGTTCCAGTACATACTTACACTTACACACCTTTACCATAAATGACCGTTTAGCCATTTTTACTTCCAGGCAGGACTCGCAAGTCGGGTAGTCATTTACCACCATCGACTAAGATGTCCAATGGATACCAACCTTTGAATATGCCTAAGGTTAACTTTTCCCAAGCCTAAGGTGCCATAGATTTTTTTGATTCATTTTCGAAGGTTCTTTTATCTTATGAGATTTAGACAATGTGTTATTCAGTTCCAATTGTTGCAGTGAGCGATTGTTTGGTTTAAGAACATACAAATTGCTTACTAATGAACCAACACAAATGAAACTCTTATCATCACAAATAATAACATTGTCATCAAACGAAACGGTAAATCCGTTCATGAAATGCTTAGAAACAAAAATCAAATATCGATTAAACGTCAAAAAATAAAGGCAATGTCTCAAAACCAAACATCTACTCTTATCAAAACATAAATCAACATCTTCCACTGCAACAACAATCGCCTTCATGGCGTTACCCATGTTGACGGTGATCTCTCCATCCGTTTGGTTTCCTGAACCCCTGCAATGAATTGCAGACATGATCAGTAGCTCTTGTATCCACACACCAGATACTGGTGAATAACACCTCTAAACATATTTCCATGATAAAAGAATATGAAATACCTCCATTTCCCTTCTTGAGGAAAAGGCAACCGATCTTCTAATGTCTAGACTTCTTGTAGTGATGACACCTGCCTTTTGGCTTCTTCGGACCTCCCTGCTAGACCACTGTAGTGATCACGGGCCCAGACAACACCCTGGCCTTTTCAGCAGACTTCATCTTCCTCGTGGACTTTTTAGATCCAGAGTAGATGGCCTATCCTGCTCGGCCACTACTGCATGTGTGTTCCAACAAAACAACCCCTCAGCCTCCTAGAGCTCACCGATAAGCTTCGTTAATGAGAACGACAACTTGTTTATGTTGTATTTCAAGTGAAATTGTCTCCCCATCAATATCGGCCCCTAGGACCTCAAGTTCATTGAGTTGGGCCATCAACTTAAGGACATGATCCCTCACGGGAGTGCCCTCAGCCATGGACGTGTTCATCAAAACTCGCATAGCCTCTTGTATGGTAATCCTAGATTGGTGTCCAAAGAGATCCTTGAGATTGATAAGCATGTCATAGGTGGATCCCATGGTCTGATGTTGATGCTGAAGCACAATAGACATAGATTCCATAATGTAGCAACGGGCCATCTCGTCTGCCTTCTTCCATCTAGCAAACTTTTCCTTCTCAAGCTCAGTGGGTTCATCTGGATAGTTTCCAGAAAGTACGAACTTGTACCCTTCTGCTGCTAGAACAATGTCCAAGTTCCTCCTCCAATCATTATTGGTAACGCAAAACACTCCGACCGGCTTGAAATCGACTTGCTTCCTTCTTCCTCGCTGGTAGAACGCCGCGCTCCTGCACAGAACTCTCACACCGGAGGGGTTTTCCGGTGAAGAGCCTCCGATGCTTAAGTCAGTATGTGTTTGTTCAATTTTCCAAAGTAAAGAATAGATAAATCGTAAGTCACAAGAAAAGACCCACTCCCATATATATAAGAGCGAGATACCTGCCCTAGAAGTTTCCCGGGTTTTGGTGAGCTGTCCTGCCCGCGCTGCCCGTCCGTACACACACAGTGTGCGTGTTGTCAGAGGTGTCAGAGGTGGCTGTTGCCACTATCGCTCTGCACCAATGTATTCTCGCCACGTGTCCCTCTGAGCTGAGGGAAATTATTCTTCTGCGCAGACCGTTGGGATCTCCTAACGTCATCCACGCGCCTCCTCGCGTCCAGGCCACGCTCTCGACTGCTCTCTTCCTGCTGTACGCTCGATCTGATCGAGCTCCCCTTGCTAGGTCGATCCTCGACCAGCTCTGCTATTCTGCTCGATCTCTTCCGTTTTGGTCGATCATCCTTCAACCAATGTGGTTTTCTCCACCTCATGCTTGCCTAACCGATGCGATGGACCGGTCTGCTCCTTAATCGTATAATATCCCATATAAATTATAATTGAGACCAGTAAGTTGATTTTGTTTTAGAAGAAAGCGGATTGAAAGACATGATGAAACCTGAGAATCATGAAAAATTTTAGTAAATAAACACAGTTCGAATTTAAACTTTAACATTGATATCCTCAAACAATATTAATTTAAATTCACTGACATCTAAAAACACTTGGAATGACGTATGCACCTTAGGGCAGCTCTACGCATTCGACTTTGTAAGAGAAGGGATTTTACAAGATCTCATTAATTTCTATAAGCAAAAACTAAGTTCATAGCGAACGAAATTAATAGTCGATGCGACAAAAAATCAGTGACTTTGTTAGGGGAGGATGATTCTTATCACATTCTAAGTAAGGCCCATTTCCAAATCCCAAGGTCTTTACGAAAGATTGTAATCTCCAATTAGGTGGGGTCCTACGCTCTAAACGTAATTTCCTACAATTTTACAGTTCGTCCTTGTGATCCCGCAATTTATTTTCAGTAATGTCCCCGGTTAGACGAGATCCATACTTTCAAATAATTACATCACTTGACAAATCGGAAACGGAGGCTGTATGAATTTAAAATTATCTTAACTAAAATATTCCTTCTCCTACTTAGTATTTTAAATGGAGGATTTTTAATATGCACTCAAATTAATTCACATGCCACTTTAGCAATTTAATTAATTGTATAGCTTTTCAAATTGAAAATTAATTCCCATGCATTTTTTGCAGTATTAATTAATCACACGCATATCTAAGCAATTAATAACAAATAATATAACATGGAAATAAAATATTCACTATTATGATTACTAGTACGTACCCCGTGTGATGCACAGCAGAGATATTAAATGAGTTATTTTCACAGTCTTGTCCGTTTAAATCTAAAATATAATAGGCTTATTATCTATTTTCTACCTCTTTTAATCAATGTTAAGTCTAAAAAACAATAGGGTTATTATAAGTTTTTTTCACATCTTTTAACCAGCGTTGTTTTTTTAGCCGGAACATTAAATATGAGCATGTTAGGGCTAGTTTGTAAAAATAATTAATATATTATCTCACTAAAATATTTATACTAATAAAAGTTTAATTTTAGCATATAAATTTATACTTTGATATAAGAGAAAGTAATAGTTTTATTTATTGTTGTTCACCATATAATATTTAATTGTTATTTTATTATATAATAAAAAAGATTAGTGTTAAATAGTGTAGTAGAATTGTTAGAAAATTATATGAATTATTATTTTTTACAATATGGATTTAATATCTTTTTATGATTTGATAATATAAACAAATCTATACCTACCTTTGACTTTTCCAGCAAAGGTAAAAAAATTGGTTTTAATTTTTATCCCATAACAAATCTTTAATATCAAGCCTATAAATACCAAAACAAATCTGTAATTAATGTCATTCTATTTCTAGCAAACATTACTTACCTTTGACTTTTCTGCCTACTATTTCTAGTAAATAAGATGACTTTTTATATAAGTATAGATTAATTTAGGATCCTTGCCAATTAGAAAATTATCAATTCCTTTCCAATTGGGACAATATTCCTAATCAAATCACAAGAACTCAAAGGCAACAAACTTCTTCTTCAAGCTAGCCCCTTGATGGAATTATTGCGCCGCCCTGTCGTAGAAATCGTCGCCGTGGCTTGGAGATTTCGCGTCGTCGGGCTCGCTGCACTCATCTTGGGTTACTGTGTGGGCCCACGATAATGTCACGCGAGAGCTCGAGCATCGCCCGAGTCGTGCGCAGCACTCGGTTCCGCGCGAAGTACGCACTACGAGTGCCATAAAATGTGAATTCTTTTCTATAAAATTTTACCTCGTGGTAAAAGGTGAATTCTTTTGAATGATATATGTGAGATTGTAATGAATATAAACTAGTATTCGACTCTGTGCATTTGCACAGTGTAAATATAATATTATAAGTTATATTTATGCATATAGTATTAAAATTATAAGTTATACAATGATATTATATTTTAAACATATAGTATTATAAGTTATATTTATGTATATAATAATAAAAATATAAATTAGATAATGATATTATGTTTTAAAATTTGATCATTGGTTAAAATAAATAGTTCATAACTATTTGATTCCATATGAACCACTATATTAATTACATAAAATATAATAAATAATGTAATTTTGAGAGATCGCCAATTTATTATCTTAAAAATATTAAATTTATTATAACATTTGATTATGCGATTTTAAGGAATTTTACTATAACATTAAAATAAATTAACTTATTTAAAAATACAACCGCTAAATAAGATAAAAGGTTAAAATATTAATTTTAGAATAAATAACTTTAGCAAAAAGTTTACAATATTTTTTTTTTATGTTTATGTAATTTTCATATATCATTTAGTGTAAACTATAGTTATTAGTTTTAATAACAGCTATTATATGATATAATAAAATAATATAATTATTACTTCATTAATATAAAATGTAAGGATTTTTGTCTTAATTAACCATAAAAAAGTGCAATGAAATATTTTAGCATTAATTAGATATGATGGATTAATAATAATAATAGAAGATTGTAACATAAAAAGATAGTAAACAATAATTAATATTATTAAATTTATTGTTGGTAATCTATCATTATATAAAAAGAATAACTTTTTTACAAATTTAGAAATTTTTTCCCGCCAAAATCATTAAATATATCCTATATATAGTAATTGTTGGACAAATCTGAATAGGCAAAAAAATCTGCTCATTAATTGTGTAAAGATTTGTTTCTCTTTTTCTTGTTTCTTAGTTTATCGTTTTAATAATAAATATTTGTTTTTCTTTTTCCTATTTTTAGTATAAATCTACACGAGCTTATCTCTTATGTTACAAAATCTCATTTCATACGATCTTAGGTGTTTAAAAAATCTCATCTCTTATCTATACAGATTTGAAAAAATAAAATAAAATAGAAATCAATTCATAATTACTACTAGAAATTCATTATCTTTAAAAAGAAAAAATAAAATAAAATAGAAACTAATTCATAATTACTACTAAAATTCATTATCTACTTTAAGAAGCTAATATTCATCGGTCTAATTACTATTATTTTTACAAATATTCTAAGCTAACCATACAAAAAAGTATAATAATAATTTTGAAATGGTGTGTAATCAATTTTTTTATATTCTCTTATACAAAATCATTTTACATTGTTTGACCCCAAATCTTTAATTTATAATTATTAAGTATTGTTTATCCTCCTCTTTTATTTATAATTATTTTTTTTTCTTCCTCTTTTTAAATACGATCAATAGTAGTTTTCACTTCCGCCATTGACTCAAACTCGAGGTCTATTTATAATATTGTTAATTTAATATTGTTCCCGTGCATCGCACGGGGTACACACTAGTTAAATATAGAGAGAGATTTAAATGATAAAGTTTGTAACGGTTTTTGGAGGGAAATCGAAATAATTTTTATTAAATACTATTAGCCAGCAATTATATATATATATATATATAGATTTTCACAATCCAATACTTCACTTTAGAGAATAAAATAAATGTAATTTACAATAAAGAGGTTGTTGCAATTTTTGTTCTTATCTTGTGCTAACCTCCAAAATTCCACCAAACTTCTTGCTTTTATTCGAATTTAATTTTTTAAGCTACACCAAACATTTTATTCAATATGCATAAAAGTACGAACGGATTTGCTTTCTTCCCTATTTCCAGTTATTACTCCATACCCCTGTTTTATTCTTCGTCTTAGTCCAAATTCAGTTTGCCACTCTTTGCTATTTTTCCCTATATATATATTTGCACCTTTATATTTTATATTTTTTAATTAATTTTAGAATCTGAGTATAATAATGCGAATATGTATGAAAAGAAATTATCACTGAAATTGGATTTCGTGGAGAAAAAGGATTCACCTTCTATATTTATAGGAAATTACATTCAATGTGACTATTATTATTAGGTAAACAAGATTTAACACTGGTGGCACGAAGTCCCGCTGTTAAATTATAGTTCAGTTCAAGTAAAAATTATCGCACACAATAGCTTTCATGCATGTTAAATATTCGAATTTGGTTGATGAATTCATTATTTTGTTAAACTGCACGTGTCTTGCACGTGAGGCCGGGTCTTTCGTTCTGCTTTTATACCTTTTTGGCATTCCAGCCTGCATTTGAGCTCATGAATATAAAAAATTTATAAAAACCAAATAAAATAAAATTACGACGCATAAATCGCCAATATTTTAAAATCATCAATNAGATTACTATGCACAGTGAACTCACGCAAATGCCGAGCCTGAGTATAAACTTCATTATTATTTACTTGTGTTGAAGTATTTTCTTCATGCTTAAACTCTACAGCTGTAAATTTCCTTAAATATATTTCTCAATTTTCTATAATTTATTCCTTTGATGTTTTATATGGTTTTAGTTTGTGTTAGATTTTAATTTTTCCATTTTTTTCCTAGACACTCCAATTGGCTCAGAAAATCATGGGAAGACAGAGGCCTTGTTCCAGATGTGGACTTGAATGTGAGTTCTCATCAACCATTTCATTGGAAGAACTTAATTTGCCACATTTTTTTTTTATTTTTTATTTTTTGACTGAGATTAATTTTTTAAGATGTATTCTTTTATCTTTTTAGCAAGCTTTTATCCAAGATCTTTTTCCAAATAATTACGAAGTAATTAAATCGTTTTGCTTTATCCTAAAAAGATTCAATTTATTCGAATATATAGTTAATTCTTGCATCATCATCTAAGACAAGTCTTCAAAATTCTGAATTAATTATATGAAGTAGATGTTTGCTTATTGTTGATCGCATATTATTTCGTGTTCTCTGCGCTTTCCGAATATGTATCTTGGTACATGTGAAGATTATGCTTGTTTGCGCAAGTCTTTGTGAATTATTTGCTTTATTTTACTTTTTTTTCTTTTTTGGCACATATTTAGCATCTGTAATCAAGATTGTACGGGAAATAGATAAAATTAACAAGCTTATGGAAATATTTTTTGTCAATAAAGTTATTATCTTATAATTATAATTAAGCTTGTAGCCTTAATCTTATTAGTGCAATACACATTAACTTTTTGCACTATGAAGTTCCTCTAAAGCTGATGTGTAATTTTCCATATAATTTTGAAGCTACAAATAAAAACAAGAAATATTCCAAAGAGGAAACATTTAGTGGTTTAAATCAAATTTACTTTCAATATTACAACTTACAAGTTTTTTTGCCAAAATTTCAATTTTGATCCTCTAAATTGTCTATTGTCCGAAGTCAATATATTGACATTTTCATAATTAAAAATAGTTTATTAAGCCACGAGTTTTTATTTTTATTTTTATTTTATTACACTAAACCCATTGGTTGGGATTAACTGCTGATATAGCATGATAAAATTTGAAAGGTGTCTACGTGGTCTGTGACATGGCAATTTCGGCCCATGAACTTGACCACTTTTATTAAGAGCATCTCGATCCAATGCTCAAATGTTGTTGTGGAAATTATATTCCACATACACATTTAGCAATATCACAACTTTTCATCCTCCAATGTACAATATGATCACAAATGTTGTGATGATGTGGACATAATTAATGTTTACAATGTTGAAAAGAATGTGGTTCATCCACATTCTCTTCCACGCTCTAACTAGCTAATGAAGAGAGGGGAGAAAATAATTCTTACCAATTCCAAACAATTTAATTATTTCATTAATTTTTTTACTATATATTATAAAATTTTATATTTGGTAAGTAGATAGAATTGTAGTTAAACTATATTATGCATTGGAGATAATTTTTTAATTTCATAGTTGTAAACTTAATATCTTTCCTACATAGTTCACAATCTTTTTAATTTAATGACATTTGCCAAAATTTATTTTACAACAACATTAGAGCATTGGAGATGCTCTAAGTTGTCTCAACTTTAATTTTCAGTATGTTGAGGGGGTGATTAGATATAAGTTATTCTAGTTCGATTGAATTTGTGGAATAACCAGAGTTAATTTTAAAAAAGCTGATTGAATTAGGTTTGGGTTAATTTTGAGTTTGTATTAAAATAATATTTAAACTATAATGATTAAGATTAATTTAATGTAAAAGTATGAGAAATGTGATTGGAAATGATGAGTAGTTAACATTATAACATATAATTAAAGCTGATGGGATAATTAAAATTGATGTGATGTGTGAAGACGACTGCTTAATATTATTTAATTATATTGATAATCTATACTTATATAAAAAGGGATCCTATTTACTACATTTAGTATCCAGAAAAGTCAACACCATTAAATGCCATTACTATTTCGGTATTAGAATATTTATAATCATTATAAAATATTTTGAGGAAGACAAATGATTTCACTTACCGTAATAATCTCATTCAGATTTATTAAGTATTGATTGGGGACATTATAATCAGATTTTTTATTATTACACATAGATTAATCGTAAATTACTAATTATATATATATAATCGATCAGATTTTTTATTATTACACATAGATTATATTTTTGATTCATTATATTGCATTCAGATTTATTAGGTAATGATCTAAACATAAAATGATTATATATAATTTAGGGTTACATTTATATAGATCAATCATTCATATTTTATAATCATTATATTTTTAACCAAAATTTTACGTACTAAAATTTACGAAATAAATTTATAAATCTTACATTTTTCAGAGTGAATTCAATATGAAAAAAATTAGTCCGAATTTACGTGTGATTTTGAAGTGAAACTTTGAAATTCCAAATCTCTTCTGATTTTAGTTACAAGAAAATCGAGCTGCATTCAACACTTGGACCAATTTAAAAATTATTCCTTAAATGAAGGAATTTATAGATAATTGTTATCTCTACTCAATCACATGATTATTTTCAATATAAAAAGAGACAGATTATAAATTAGTGAATCATATATTACCTAATTCAATATCTTAGCATTAAGGAATAAATCCATAGTATTATGTAAATCCGTATCTCATATTAATTATATCATTAAGAATATATTATAGTTATATTATCAAATCATAAAAAGATATTAAACCCATATTGTAAAAAAAATTATTCATATAATTTTCAAACAATTCTACTACACTGTTTAACAGTATTCATTTTTATTATATAATAAAATAATAGTTAAATATTATATAGTGAACAATCATAAGTAAAACTATTACTTTCTCTTATATCAAGGGATAAATTTATATGCTAAAATTAAATTTTTATTAGTATAAATATTTTAGTGAGATAATATATTAATTATTTTACAAGCTAGCCCTAACATGTTCATATTTAATGTTTTGGCTAAAAAAACAACGCTGGTTAAAAGATGTGGAAAAAAACTTATAATAATCCTATTGTTTTTTAGACTTAGTGTTGATTAAAAGAGGTAGAAAATAGATAATAACCCTATTATTTTTTAGACTTAAACAGACAAAGATGTGAAAATAACTCATTTAATATATTTGTCTCGTACATCGCACGAGGTGCGTACTAGTATTGAGAAAGGTTGACTTGAGTTAAATTTGATTTAGATTTTGAGTTAAAAAGCTATCTATATATCTATATAAAAAGGTTTGATTATTTTTTAAATAGTAACTATTTCATTCCAAAAAAAAATCTATTTACTATTTCAGGAAATTATTTTAAAATTTTATGGTATATTTCAATAATCACGTATAGAAATTGCGGCTCATTATTTAAGGATATAATATAAGCCATAAAAAATCATGTTTAAGATGCCTTAATTACTCAAATCATGTGAATTCGTCTGCAATATCAATTATGTGATTTGGTAAAATTCTTCCAACTGAATTGTGTAATTAATTTCTTAATAAATATTTTATATTTTTCGTGTAATTCTTTTGTGAAATGCATTTTTAATATACCTTACTTACGCAAATTGTGTAAATCCAAATCATTTATTCAATCTGCAAATAATTACTGGAATTGTGAAAATATCAACAAAAAATAATCAATTATGCGATTTACAAAAACTATTATAAAAAAATTGTGTTAATTACAGTTTTTATTTAAGTATTATTTAATAATTTTTATTTATTTTTTTGTATTTAATTACTTAACTTGTGGATAATTAAAAAATAATTAGATTATAAAAATTTATATTTTTAAGATGCTCTAATTACACAGTTGAGTAAATTTGGTTGATTTATTCAATCATAATTTTTTTAATAAGATTATTCCAAAATAATTGTATTAATGGCAATTTCTATTTAATTATTTTTTAATAATTATTTTTTTTGGGTCTTTTTTATTTTTATCTATAAAAAATGTGGGTCTCAATTTTGCTTTGTACACTAGGCATTAATTTTTTCGTAAAACTGAATATCATTTTTCGTATTTTATCTATAAAGTATGAAATCGAATTATTTGGTATACTATATATTGATCCAATATACCCGCTTATGGTAAAAAATTGCATCTCAATATTTTTTTTATATTGCTAAGCATTGTACTCGATATTAATGAGAGAAAAATATGAAGAATACTATAGTTTGTAATGTGCGTGGAACATATCAAATTATTTTTATACATAAAGGTTTGTATTTACTTGAATCAGATGGTGGCCAAATCGAATTTTTGAATAAAATTTTTAAAATGACACCTATTTCGAAATGAATATAATATAATTTATTATTAGTTACTTGCACCGTACGAGTCATGTACCAATTTTAAATAGACATATTTAATGTAATTTTCCACAATTTATATTTCATACAACATTTTCAACAAATTAATATAGGTAAGTTGTATTACATATTGATTCTATATTTTTAATTTATAAATATTATTTAATGAGTATTTTTAATTTATAAATATTAAAGAATATTTTTTACCCGTGCATCGCACGGGATTCGTACTAGTATAGACAAAAGTGATTAGATAATCTGTATTCAAGCAAGGCCTAAGTTGTAATTTTTATCAATCTGGTCCACTCACTACAATTATTTCTATATATTTTATTAATAATTTTCTTCGACACAAACTAAATTTTGTTATTATTTATTAATTAACAACTAGCAAATATAAATTTTATTTTATCAACAAACAATAATTTATGTCAATTTCAGTGCAGTAATGATGAATTGTATTATCGTAGAATTTTTTTGTTGAAATATGCAATTCTGTTGGAATTATAATTTAGACAAAATAACCTATATTGACCTATAGTGGTGAATTTTGTCGGAAAAAATTTATATTATTGTGGAAAAAGTAATTTCAATTGACCAAGATCCATCACACCAAGACCCAACATGGGGATCTAAGCTCATGTGCTCCCACACAAGTGATGGTATAAAGTGGTAAAATTTGTTCTTAATTAAAAATTGTGCCAAAATCGTTATAAAAATATGTATTTTGTGATAAAAATTAAGAGTGTCATAAATATGGTGTTTTTAAGTGACAAAAATAAAATTGTTACTGTTAATTAATAAATTGTAAAAAAATATCACTCGCTATAAAAAGATTTATCATAAAAATATAAGATAGTTATTAGAATAAATAATACCATAAAAACGGTAGTTTTCATTGAAGAAAATAAAATTCAATATTGCATAACGAATTGATATAATTTGTTGATACGCCACATACAAATTATTCATTAAAAATATATTATTTAATAAAAAAAGTTAAAGATGAAAAAATTATAAATCTTTAGAAAGAATTATATATATTTTTTGAATAATTATAGTTAAATATAATTCGTACCAACAAAATATTTAGAAAGTATAGAATCAATTGTAGTCAATTTACCAAGATTGATTAAACTTGCATCTTAAAGAACTTAAATTAAAGCTGGGATAATTTAATGGACCAAAATTGAAAACGTTGTCAAGTTAGAAGACCGAAATTGTCACGTCACTTGCCATGTCACAATTCACATGCAACCTAGTCTCGACTAGCGAGATTAGTGTACTAAAAGTGAAAAAATTGATGATATAACGAACTATTTAGCAAGGGACAAATTAATGTACAAATTTCGTATATTGGTCAACATAGAGGAGCAAATTGAAAATTTACCCATGTTTTTGGTCGTAATACTATGGATTTCTTATAAAACTAAAATACTTATAGGCTATAGCTTTCGTATGTTTAATTTAAAGGGCAAAATTTAAAAAATGGTCCGCTATGTTGGCCATTTTCCAAAAAATATCTATTATATAGGGTATAATAAAAAATGGTCCACTAAGTTGTCAATTTCATCAAAATTCATACAAAAACCCATATAGTGTACTAAAAGTGATCGCCATTTTTAGTACACTATGTTGGATATTGTACGAGTTTTGATTAAAGTGACAACTTATTGGACCATTATTGATGACACTTTATATGATGAACCTTTTTCGGAGAATGACCAGCATAGTGGACTAAAAATGAAATTTTGCCTAATTTAATGTAAATTCAAGAAATCATCGAAAATTACTATATAATGAAAATCACAATATGGCAAGTAACTCGATTGGTGTATAAAATTGGCAAAGGGAACTATTTATATGCCACCAAATTCAATTAAAACTACAACCAGAAACAGAAATTACCAACTAATTCTAAAGCTGTTGTTTGTTCATTTCTAGCTAAAGATGAAGACCTTTCGTGTGCCTGTGAGTTTGCAAATAGTATTTAGTACTACCCAATTCAGGTGCATGCTAGAGTCGTTCCTTTTGCACCATTTTTAGTACGTAGTAACTATTATTGATAGTTTTATTATGATGCTAGCAGGTTCATCAAGTACTTGGAGAACTTCCCATCTAACTATGTGCCACACATGCAAATCAAATGAACAAAATATTAATGAAGGGCCGAAAATCGGTTCATCTGAAAACCCAGCTTTTGATGATCACAAGATAAAGTCAACCTCCACCTCAATTGTGCAGCACAATATTATGACTTTCACTGTCAGTCAAATTGGCACGATATTCGGGAATTTACCATACGAGCCGCTAGCAATCCCTGTTAATATGGTTCACGGTGATTATAATCAATCTTCGTCGTCACAAGAGAATGTGAAGGAAGAGCACTGTGAAATTGGATTTCATGATCAATTTTACTGTGGATCAACTTGCTTGAAAACCTCCACTTCTATCCGGATAAATCAAGAATACGGTAAATTAACCATTTTTAATAATTCGAGTTAAATTTAGAATTGATTTTGATATTATTTGTCACTATACTTTGTAATGCAGATTGTCAACACACATTTTATGAGTCGAAAAACTTATCCATTTGGGACCCCAACAAAGTTTTCAGGAAAAGAAGATCGAAGCTTCCTCAATACACTCTATCACCAATAGCCAGAATCCTCAAACAGCTTCACCATGTCTATCGTTCGAAGCTATCTACATTGAACAGGGTTGAGGCATATGATCTTCGTGAAAAACGTGCTCCCAAGTATGATGATGTTCTGATTTACGAGAAATGCAAGCACGTGGCTGAAAACGAGATTGGCATTGGGGCCAAGCTGTTATCATCATCACCACCGTTTACTTCTTCTAGAAAGGAGAGGCTTTACAAGCCGAGATACGCTTTGGCTTATTCGACGACGTCATCTTCTTCGAACGAGAGTGGTTATTCTTATTATTCAAATTGCCTGATTGATGTGCCCATAACAAGTAGCCCATCTAAGTGATTTAGGTACATGCATGTGCAGTTTTATGAGGTAATTAATTAATTATGATGAAGATATGTTTGGGCTGATCATTGATGTGATTTCTTATGTTAGAATATGTTTTGATGGCAAACATATGGGATGGTGAGTAGTAATATAGTAATACCTTTTGTTTTCGATATTTATTCCTTGACTTTGCATTAGAGAAGTTTGTTTTTTTTTTTTACAGCAAACTAAATATCACTTAATTCAAAGGAGGAGTACAACTGAATAGTTAAGTGACTATAATACGAAGCCGGTCCTTTACATACAAATGTTGGGACCCCATTTACCCGGGGAAACAAAACACATACTTCTTCTCAACAGCCACTTTGGCTGATAAAGCACAAGAATTACACACTAATTAAAGGATCAAAACACAAGTTTACAGAGTCTAAATGAATTCGCACACTCTGAAATGTCTTCAGCAAGAATGCTATTAATTGTTGTTGAAGGACGAATGATTTAAGGGCATCCATTATTTATTTAACGAGGAATTTACACCCCATATTATCTTATTATTTTATATTACATATTTACACTCAATTAATATTTATTTACAAAGATACAATCACCCCCAACATATTTGCACATGTACCAGATTTTATAAGTTTATTAATTATAATTTAAATATGAGAATTGAATCAGCTATGGATTAATTAAGATAATTAATACCTTTTTCTTTTCTTTTCCCTCCTCCTTTGTCTTTTCTTCTTAATTCCCGTCACTTTTCACCATCATCACTGCAAATTTCCTTCTATAAATTTCCCTTTCAATTTTCTTCCATTTTCAACTACTCAATTACCCCTGGCCGAAATTGGCTATTGACGGCGATGGGACTGGGCGTCGTCGGCTCAAGGGGCGGCGATTTGGGGTGGTGTCGGAGAGGTGGCGTTCTGCCTCCCCGTCAAGGTGCAGTCGTCACTGCGCGGCTACGGCGACGAGGACGGCTGGAGATCGGTCACCGACGCTAGGGCTGCAGCGGATCGCAACTTTCCTCAATGTGGTACGGCTAAGACTTGTGGCATCTCGGACGGCTCTCTGGCGTGGCGCTGTTCGTATGCGGGGCCGTCGCCGGTTCAACAGGAGAAAAGTGTTCGCGATGGGCTGCTCGAAGGCTACTCAAATGCGGAAGGCCTTCTGGCTGCTGGTGCTTGCGACTCTGTTTTGTAGTATTTTGAGGGTAGTTTGTAACCGAGCTACCCGACCTCGAGTCGTTCTCAAAGGAAGACGGTTCGGAGCTTCGTTTACCACTCAATTGTCCAAATCACATAAAATGAGAAAATAAAAGCTAAACATGCTAATCAATTTGGATTGGGGATGGATTAACACTAATTGCACGAGGAAGTAAAAACGACAATTAACGAGAGAATCACGCAATTAACACTACCGGAGTCTCTAAGCCATCAAGATCAAACGGAATCACAACGAGTAGTATGCAAGCTCTAACACTAGATCACTAACCCTAACCTTCTAACCTAAGTGATTAAGCCCTAAATAGAGTCCTAACCCTTAATCTAGATAGGCAAGCAATTAGTCTCTACTAGAACAAACATGAGCAATGATCAAGTCCAAGCATATCCTCCATCATCAAACAAACACTCAAATTCACCTTGAAAAATTCCATAAGTAAAAACGAGGCAAAAATCGAAGTAATGAGATTTAAAAGTAAATACCCAATCTTCTATTGCGTGCTAGACGAAAATCGGAGTCAAAAGCTCGGAACTTGAACAAAATAAAACTTGCCGGAAAACTTGCCGGAAAATGATGTCATAGAGCTCCCAAGAGAGAGAAGAGAGAAAACTAAAAAGAAAATAGTTATTCCCAAAGTGGGAAAAGTGACAAATGAAATCTAGATGTTCCAATTACAAAGGACCAAAATATATTTATAGACCAACTCAAAACACACACTAATTTCACGCACAATTACTAAAATGTACTCTCGAGCTCGCCGGGAATTCCGCAGGTCGCGGGCCTGGGCTGGCACGGGCAAGTCACGAGGTAGGCGCGAGGTGGCACGGAGGAAATCCACTACTCTCGAGCTGGCGGAGAAACTCGCGCGCGCGGACTACAGGATAGCGGGACACTCGCGACCTAGCGGGTAAACTCGCGCGCGCGGACGTGAGGGCGCGGACACTCTCGAGCTGGCGAGCTGTTTCGCGCGGAGCGGACGGTGAGGGCACGACGGGGCAAGGCCGATACTCTCGATCCCGCGGCAGACTTCGCGCACGCGGACGAAGGTGATGGCGCGGGGCACGGATGCTTCGCGAGGCGCGGGTGCTGGCTCGAGGGCACGACTAAGGCTATCTTTTGGGGATGTTTGATCGATTTGGCTCGAACTTCTCGGAATGGAGATTGCTCGTACGAATTGGCTCGAAACTCTTCAGAATTCTATCGAAAATGTTCGTCTCTTGGAGCTCGGTTCGGTTCTTCTCATCAACTTCGGAAATAAC
Organism: Striga asiatica; assembly: GCA_008636005.1. Lineage (NCBI taxonomy): Eukaryota > Viridiplantae > Streptophyta > Magnoliopsida > Lamiales > Orobanchaceae > Striga > Striga asiatica. Next base: position 78,682 of record BKCP01005983.1, on the reverse strand, counting down.
CCTGAGAATACACCCAAAAGCACAGAGAAGTACGCCCAAAAATAGAATAAAGAGAAAGACAAGAAAAATACACGAAACACTATAAAATGGACCGGATGACACTAAAACAAACCTAAAAAGGCCAAACTAAAACACATAAAACACACGAAAATAAGACACAATAAACAGACTCCCAAGCAGGTGCTGTTTGCGGGCGACGATGACGGGTGGTGAACGAACGTCGGCGGCAGTTCGCGGCGGTTGCATGCCTCGCGTGTTCGGTAACTCATGGATGGAGATCCTCGGCGATGGCTGCGTGCCTCGCTGCTCCTCTGTTGGTGGCTTACAGCTTGCGGTAGGGAAATCGATGTTTTGTTAGATTTTTTCATTATACAAATTAGTTTATGATCAGTATATGTATCGTATATATATAGTATATGTACATCTTAGGTATGTAAAACTATTGTACATCTTAGTTTATGTTTGGTATATTAGTTATGTACAATTAGTTTGTGAATGGATGTTTGTTTTTTCTGTTTTCAATGTTTATCCATAGTTTATGTTTGGTATATTAGATTTTTTTTTTCTTTTTTGAAAACAAATTTGACAAAGGAGTAATCTGATGTTTTTTGTTGTTTTGGTGTATTAGAAGATTATTGCAACATTTACTGAATATAAGTAATATTAGAAGATTATTGCAACATTTACTGAATATAAGTAACATGTTATAATATGTTTATAAACTATATATATACTTTTATGTTTTTTACTTTTATTGATTTGTTGTATATATGTATGGTTTATTTTTTAGTAAAACTGTTTACAAAGCATAAAAGTAAATTAAACAACACGTAAACTCAACATATACTAAAAAATATTCAATTAAAAAAAAAACAAGAAGACATAATTCTTTTATGGAAGACATGTTTTTCGTCGCAACATATACTGAATATATACTAACATAAATGCAATATATACCCAACTGGACAGTTGAGTGAATTACAATACATGTTTTTATCTCTCTCTATAAAAATATACAAGCTGCGCGAATTAAGGAATTAAAAGAAGTCAGTTATTTATTATGTGCATGTTTTCATTTCTCTCTCTTAATCAAGCATAAAAAGGGGATGGAGGTTGAAAGGATATGATAACTGACTTTAGACATTAATATAGATAAATAAAGTCTTTTAGGTAGAGACACAATTATTTATACTTGTATGGTAGAGTTACAATTAATTTAAAATCACGTAGCAGACCTAAAAATTTAATTGGAGGAAGAGAAAACAGGGGGCAGCCGCTAGACACTTTTGGAGAAAAGAAGACACACATTCATCGCAACAGAGAGGAGAGATAGAGACGCGAGAACCCAACAAATTGCGGAGGGAGACCGCACTTGCACCCGCACAGGGGAAGGATAATTTTATTCTTCTCTTTTTATTTCGTATTTATTATGGCAAGTACTTTTATTTCTAGTTCCGGGGAAGTCGAATCCTCCGATTTGACGATATTTAATTAATATTCGTGGTTGATAATCAAGTTATCTTTTTAGAATTGTGCATGTTATTTTTATTGATTAATTTAGATTTGTCGAGTCTTATTTAGATTGATCATCTAGATTAGGCTTTTCATCTCTATAGCTAGAGTTATACCTTAATCTGTAATTGTTGTTGAGTTTAATTCGCAAGTAGCAACCGAAAGCCGATAACTGTCGGGGATAACACAATCTATTTAAGTGAACCGCGCGGTTGTGTTTACAACGTAGACTAGCCTAATTTTCTAGATCCTAAAGTGGCTATTGTTTATATCTAGAGAGCGTGTTCTAGACTGTAATAAGTCAGGTTTAATCGAAGAACGTCTCTCGGTTAAATAAACAGTAAAGAAAAATTCAGGTTGCAGAGCGTGATGCTATCTAGAGCTGGTAATTTCAGAAAATAGTGAAACTTGATGTCAAAATTAGTTAAACTAGTATAGCGAGGGCATAGACGGATCTGTGAACTAAAAAATTTTCTTAATTTATTTAATTTTCTTTTTGTTTTCATTGTTTAGATTTTATTAGTTTCATTAGGATTTTAATTAGTTTAGCTATTAAATCACAATTCTCCTCACCCTCCTCTTTTATTGCTTTTATAAAATCAATTAATACGAGAAAATTCACAATTTGATTCACTCTCATCGTGGGACCGACCCTTATTTACCGCTACTACTAGTTAGTAGAGGTTAGCTGAGGAAAAAAATAAATTGTACTTTGCTGCGTTACGAGGCACGGTCAAATTTTGATTAATTCATCTAGACTCAAGACGAATTTATTCTAAGTACGCACGCATATCAAGTATCAATTTAGGTGACCACAATTTTTATCAATCTTTATAAGGAATGCATCGATCACTGCAACGATGACACTCTCTCTTTGCTAACAAGTCTAGTTTCTTTCCGTTTGTACCCGAAGTCTAGAGGTCTCATTCTCCATTTTTCTCTTTCTTTTTCTCTCTATGCTTTTTTCTAAATAGCTAAACTAACTAAAATACTAATGAAATAAATAAAATCTAAACAATGAAATAAAAACAGAATTAATCGACCTCTTGAAAAATGGAGAATGAGACATTTTTTAGAAACTTTTAAAATATATGCATTAATTGATTATATATATATATATATATATATATATATATATTATACAAAATTCCAAATCAGATCAAATCAGATATGTTCAAAAAGATTTTTTCCTTTAATAATTTCGTTAACATCTTTAATAATTTCATTGATATATATATTATGATGAACTACAAATTTATTTTTTCTTGATTTATATTGATTATTTTATTATCAAGATATACATGAAAATATATTTTAAATTCTAAGCATATTTTCTCACAAAGATTGACTTTGCATCCTAAAATATTTATGGAAAATTGTAACATGTTAAGTAATGTTTTTCTTCATCTTTGTTTCATTATATATATAAAAAGAAAAATAAATTATTCTTCAAATTAATATAATTTACCACTTAAGAGATAATTACCAGATACATTAAATAATTTTACTAACATCTAGATAATAAAATTGAAATATATTAACTATTCTTTTTAGAATGTCAACATGTGATTTATTTGTATATCTATACTTATATTAAAAGGTATACCATTTACCAGATTTAGTATAAAAAAAAGTCAACAACATTTATTGCATTACTATTTCCGTATTATAAAATCTATACTTATATAAAAAGAGATTCTATTTACTACATTTACTATCCAGAAAAGTCAACTGCATTAAATGTCATTACTATTTTGGTATTATAATATTTTATTTATTTATTTTATTTTAAAAAGGTAAGTATAATAAAAAGATTTTAATAATAAAAAAATCAAATACCAAATAAAAATGTACACTTTGACTTATTTGATTATATTTGGTATTTGATTATACCAAATATATTCCTATTTAGTATATACATTAAATACTTACTAAAGTATTTATTTCTTTTATTTGTCAAAGTTAAGTATAGATTTGTTTATATTATCAAATCATAAAAAATATTAAATCCATATTGTAAAAAAAAAATCATATAATTTTATAACAATTCTACTACACTATTTAA
>BKCP01005983.1:56635-73655 GCA_008636005.1 Striga asiatica | reverse complement strand
AAGGTCTATACATATGCAAACTAGATGAATAATGAAAACTTAAACTACCTTCATCAAATATATAATAAAAAAACTAAGAGATTTGTACAATCAAACACTGTAACACGACAAGCATCCACTTTATTATTCCTAGTAACAAACCGTGATATGATTTTACGAGATGATTGCCCACTTTCTTTTACTATGACCACGATTTGAGCATTTATGAAGACCAACAAATTCACGATAGATGAACAAACTATTGAAGAATTCAAAGAGTTTGGATCTTGTTGACTAAAATGCACAATGTAAAGACAATACTCCAGTATGTATGCATTGCAATTATGAATTTCTTTATTGATTTGTCAACGTAGGTTCATAAATTTTATTGAAGCTATACACCTAAAATCATCACTAATCCATCATTAAAGAGGTCAAGTCTGAGGAAAGTATGGAATTTGGGTCAAGCCTAATGTCTAAGGGTGAATTACTGTTCATATTTGACTCTATTTTGTAACTTTAATACAAGATTAGTGGGGTTGATCCTAGGTTGCCACAAATTTATATACTCACTATATATTAATTACGAGCCGTGAGGATATTAATTTCAACACTTAGGTTGAATTAATTGTTCCACTTGATAAATTGTGTGACAACTGGATGCATCTCCGCATGCGGAAAATCATAAGACTTCAACTCAACTTTAATTCAAATATTCAATATGAAGAACGGAATACATGCTATTATATGGGCTACGATTAGTACACTCACAAATTTATTGTAGCTGAAATTTTCCGGACCAATTTTTTAAAGACAGATTTAAAATCATACTTCAATAGGAACGGACAATTATATTATAATGCAAATACCAATGGATATTTACTATTTAGAGTTATAATTTTAGGAGATTTCCCATAAACAAAAATTAGAATTCCCGCATTGATGAACAAGGATTTCTTTAGCTATGAGTTATGAACTTGAAGCTTTACGAGGTTGAATCTGTTGTCTGATCTCAAAATTTCGGCTTCAATCAATTTTATTTGTAGTTTAACTTTAAAAATTGGATTATTTAATATTTGGAAGTTGGAAGTCTAATCTTAAGACTCTTACGATGAAACATATAAAATTATTAACTTCGAAGAGACTCGGAATTTGAACATCATGGCTCGAACCATTTTCACCCCGAGTATTTCGAGCCTTGATGTTCAAAGTTCAAAGCTGGCCCGACTCGCGACCTCGCGGAGCACCAGTGTGATGAGGATGTGGTCATTGACCCATCCGAACCCGAGAACGAGGCCTACGATGACCAAGAGGGTTGGCACGCAAACCAGAGGGACAGGCCGCGAGGCTATGGGAAGGGGGCGTGTACGCGCGTAAAATGACGCGCGCATGATGGGCGTGCAGGAGAGGGTCGGGAGATGCGATCGATTGGTGCTAAGCGTGCGCGAGGGAAAGACGTGCACGACGCCTGGAAGCTAGGGCGGCGACGCACGAGCACGCGAGCGGCGTGTACGCATCAGTAGAACCGGGCGGTGCGCGAGGGGAGGATGTTGGGTGGACAGCACGCACCGCGACCAGCCAAGGACGAGCGATCGGGCGTGAGGGGCCAACGTGCGGGCTACGCACGAGAAGGGCGAACACGCGCGAGAGGCGGCAGACGGACGCGCAAGGCGCGACGCGGACGACGCGTGGGACGCGTGGGGCGCGCACAGGACCAATGTCGAGAAGGACAAGGCTTAGCGACGGGCGGCTAGGGTTTGGACCGGCGTGCGGCGCAAGCAAGAATGGGAGATTCGATTTTATTAGCTTATTTAGGACTCTAGTTTGGTTAGGAGATCTTGAATAAAGGCATGCGCCTACTTAGTTAGTTAATTAATTGGTAATTCTTAGATACTAGGATATTTAGTTTCCTAGTAGTTTATTCTCTTTCATTATTTAAAATTCTAGTTAGTGTAGGACTAGAACTAGTTTAGCCTCTATAAATACCTGCTATTGTCATTCATTTTTCATCATTCAAGAATTAATACAAAACTCGAACACTTGTTCAAATTATCTTGTGAGTTTACTCCTGTGAGTTTACAAACTAGATCGTGATAGAAATAGGACCAACATCCGATTTTTTTCACACCTATCGCGAAGTACGAAGGCGTCGGCGCGGGTTTCACGGCAAATTGAGTTGAGCGGATACACGATCTCTCATCATTGGTGCTTTCATTGAGAGAGTCGATCGTGTATATTTATCATCTTTATCTTCTTCATTCAAATTTTCTTTTTCCTTTTTCTTTTCTTTCGTGAGTTTTTAGATTTAAAAAAAAAATAAAATAACGAGCTCGCATAAGGAGAGGATCGAGCAGTTGGAGAGCAGATTGAATTCCATGATTGAAGACGTGCAGTCCTTGAAAATCGACATGAAGGCCGTGCAAGATGCTCAACATGCCACATACAACCAATTGGCAAAGCTCGAGCAATTACTATCTAGGTCAATTCAATCACTAGCCGCCGAATTTGCAAAGTTTCGACGGCGTGGTCAAAGGCCATCGAGAGAGCCTACACCCGGGTCATCTTCGGAGGAGTCCGCACCTTCGGAGGACGAGTACGTGGTGGCAATGGATGTTGCACGCGAAAAAAGGCAAACGTTTGAAGTGGAAGGAGTTCGAAAAAGGGCTGATCAAGAGGTTTGGGTCGTCCAAATATTATGATATTGATGAGGCCTTGACACAAATTAGGCAAACGGGTAGCCTAAGGGACTACCAAAGAGAGTTCGAACGCTTAGATGTCATGTATGCGATTGGCCGGAGCGATCACTCATAGGCGCGTTCATTAGGGGCCTTAAGCCGGATCTTGCCGCTGAAGTTAGGCTTGAGAAGTCAAGAAGCTTACAGGAAACCATGGAGGCTGCACGCATGCGCGACGATCACTTGGCCGCGGTGCGCAAGATGGGCCGATCGAACACGCGCGATGGCGAGACACGGACGGAAGTACGCGCCGAGCCAACGCGCACGGAGTCGCGGACATACCCGGAGTCCATGCCCAAGGTGGGGAGTTCGACGATGATTGACCGGGAAAGGATGTCCGAAGAGGAGAGGCAGCTTCGGATAACCAAAGGGCTATGTTTCCGCTGCAACGAAAAATTTACGCTGGGCCATCGGTGCAAACAACAATTGTACGCCATGGAAGGTGGGGAGGAAAAACCCGAGGAGGTGGACACGAGGCAGTACGTCAAGGAGGACTTGGAAATTTTGGTCAATGCAATGTCGGGAGTGCACGAGCCGAGAACCATTAAGTTGCCCGCTTCGGTCCGAGGGCGATCTATCGAGGTGCTAGTTGATACCGGGTCGTCCCACAATTTTATTAGTGCCATATTATCCGACGCGTTGAAGTTACCGGCAACGAAGGTGGAGCCAGTCGACGTGAAAGTTTCCAACGGGGAAAGACTACGATGTTGCGAGTATTATCGAGACGTGCCCATCAATCTTCAAGGCGCGACCATCAAGGCCGACATCTATTCACTACCGTTAGTGGGGCCCGACATAGTTCTTGGAGTACAATGGCTAGAAGGACTTGGGGAAGTCAAAACAAATTATAAGGAGGGGAGAATGGAATTTTACTCAGATAATAGGTTGATCATGTTAAAAACAAAACCAAGGGGAGCAGCTAACGGTGCGGAATTACGATGGATAGAACTAATAGATGAAGAAAGCAAGCACGAGTGGTATATCCCAATCCTTGAGGACAAGGATGTGCTTAAAGGGGGCGGGAATGATGAGGATGTGGTCATTGACCCATACGAACCCGAGAATGAGGCCTACGATGACCAAAAGGGTTGGCACGCAAACCAGAGGGACAGGCTGCGAGGCCATGTGAAGGGGGCGCAAACGCGCATAAAATGGCGCGCGAATGATGAGGCACGCGGGAGCGCGAAGGAGGACCACACGACGGGAAGTTCGCGCGGGAGAGCACGAGGGGCAGATGCAGAATGCACGATGACAGGGTCGAGAGATGCGATCGATTGGTGCCAAGCGTGCGCGAGGGAAAGACGTGCACGACTGACCGCGCGTCGCGACACGGCAAATTTAAATTTATATATTTTTCCTCAACTAACCTCTACTAACTAGTAGTACTGGCGAGCAAGGGTCGATCCCACGAGGAGCAGGAACTAAATTGTGATAATTTCGTATTAATTGAACTAAAACTAAGAAAGCAAATAAGGAGGGATCTATACTTATATTATAAGATTTAACATTTATCATATTTAGTAGGTCAATATGTAGTCAACGGCCACTTTGCAATAATTCCTTTCCCAAAAAAGCAACTTCAATGTCCTTTTTACATGCCTATGTTATGTCCTTTTCACACGGTTACTTAACTAATTAATTATACAAATTATTTATCATCAAATCTTCCCAATGTACACGCCTTCCAAGAGTCCTTATCCCATTATTTTTTTTGGTTACCACCTTATAAGGAATAGATAAGGACAGAATTTTTGGTCATAGATAAATTAAAGAAACTAAATTTCGAAATAGTAGGTGTTAATAAGGATAAGATATTTTTGATACACCATATCAACATTGAAAACGTGTGAATGATTGATATTTGTTCGGAGATTTGGATTTCAAAAGTCCACACGCAACAAACTCCCAACTTATTTTCATTCCGATTAAAAAGAATCCCATAACAAGAATACTTTCATCAATAACGATATATATATACATATTCTCATTACCACCATCACGCATTCACCATATTACAATCGCATATTCTAGAACAAAAAAAACACTCCGATGGATCAAGCATTTGGATTAATAGAAGAAATTAACAGGAGCAAAAGACCAATGCTTAAAGTTCGTATTGTCAGGATGTTTTATCAAGATAAGGGCAGCACATTCAAGTCGCATCTAGAGCTTATTTTGCATGATAGAACGGTAAGGATTCCTAATCGATTTCAATTTTCTGTATTTGTTATTTGTTATTAACATATCATATAGATTACTTTTAAATTTCCCATTTCGATTTAATTGTGAAGGGAAAACGCATTACAGCATTCCTAAGAGCAGTCTACTTACCGGGTTTCAAAGAGAAATCCATTGAAGAGGGAATGGTCATTCTTATACGAAACTACCAAGTTGATAGCAACCTGGGTATGTATAGATCTACGGATGCCGAGTTTAAGATAATCCTACATGGGGGCACTATATTTATGAAATGCAAAGACACTTTGTCTTTTCCTATGTTCCGATTTTCATTCAGAGACTTTGCAACTATGCAAGACGTCAACAAAATAGACGAGTCGATTCTATTTGGTATTTTTACTATATACTTTTGGGAATATTATTTTACGTATTTAATTTACAATTATTTATAAATTTATATATATACAGTAACAACCATTTTATTTTTTTCGTAGATGTCATTGGATTAGTTATTGATGTCCAAAGTGTACAAGACAAGCAGGTCAAATCTGGTGATACACAAATGGTGGCCTTCATCCTCATGGACTTGAAGCACGTCTACACAACTATAATTAATTATATAAAACTGAAATCTATAGACATCTTTGAAATCGCGCTTATTAAATTTTTTGTTTTTTAAATGTAGAGAAAATTTCATAAACTGCACAGTATGGGGCGACTATGTTGACAAGCTGTTGGCTTTTGAGAGCCACTATGAACATACTGGAGTACCATGGGGTTCTCATCATGCAAGCCCTTTGGAGGCAAACCGATTGTCTTTGGTGGAGACTTCAGACAAATTCTTCCAGTCATTCCAAAGGGGAGCCGTCAGGACATTGTCAATGCAACTATTAATGCATCCAGCATTTGGACGGACTGTACTGTGCTCCGGCTTACCAAAAACATGCGTCTTCATAGCATTTCTGATTCTGAAGAGCGTGTCGAGGTGGCTGCATTTGCGGACTGGATTGCGAGTATTGGAGATGGAACTATAGGAGGAACAAATGATGGTTGTGCCGCAATCGATATTCCAGATGATATAAGATTGGATCCCTCAGATGATCCAATTGCTACGATTGTAGAAAGTACCTATCCAATGTTCAAAAACGCAACTGACGATCCGAGTTATTTAAAGGATAGGGCAATATTAGCTCCCACGTTGGAGGTTGTTGAGTCCATCAACCAATACATGTCCGAGTTGAATTCTTCTGAAGGTCGTACGTATTTGAGCTCGGACAGTACTTCTAAGGCGGATTCCGGTAATGATTTCTTGGCAGATCTCCACACGCCAGAATTCTTGAATAGCATCAAGTGTTCTGGTACTCCCAACCATGAGTTGCACCTGAAGATAGGAACTCCGGTAATGTTGTTGCGCAATATGGACCATTCTATGGGACTGTGCAATGGGACTCGATTGGTTGTAACTAAACTATCTACTCATGTCCTCGAATGCAAGATATTGACAGGAGATCATGCTGACGAGAAGGTCTTGATTCCTAGGATGAATATCACTCCATCCGATACTAGGGTTCCATTTAAATTCCAGCGGCGGCAGTTCCCACTTATGGTTTCGTATGCCATGACCATTAATAAGAGTCAGGGACAATCTTTATCGCACGTTGGTCTTTTCCTGAAGAAACCCGTTTTTAGTCACGGCCAATTATATGTTGCTGCTTCGCGTGTAAATAATAGAAAGGGGTTGAAAATATTAGTTTGTGATAATGAGGAGTTACCAAATAATCAAACTCATAATGTTGTGTACAAGGAGGTTTTTAATAATATATGATTGTTACCGAACTTTTTATGATTCAACAATGTTCCTATGTATTTTAATGATTTCAATTTCGATCCTAATGCACGTGGGGTTATATTATTCTTCCAAATTTTACATCCCGTGCATCGCACGGGTTACGTACTAGTTGGTTTTATAAAACTAAAATAAAAATAACAAAGTAAAATAAAAATCAAATAAAATAAGAGGAGTCCAGTTTCCGGTTCAGTTATCACCCAATCTCAATTTACCGTTAATTAATTTCGACGCTCTATTTAAATTGCTAATGAATTACCAACCCTAACTAACAACATGCTATGTTAACCGAATTTTCCCTTACCGAATATTTAATCGAAATAGGCTCTTCGACTAAACCTAACTAGTGGACAACCTAGAATAAGCTTTCAAGATTTAGTGCACTAGTAGCATTAATTTCTAGGAAAATAGATTAGTCTAAGCAACGGTCACAAAAGCTCGGACCATTTAACTTATGTTCACGTTACCCTAGAGATGCACGACCCCTAGTTTACTACTAATGAAACGAGACAATAACAATTACGGATTAAAGTTCCGAATCTAGCAATTAAACTATGAATATTTAACGTAGTTGGCCAAGCTAAATCAAACACCCATAATTCATAAACACGATACACAGATAACATGAATTAACCCATCAACAAAATAAATATGTCCTCTAGATTAATCCACGATAAATAAAGATCCTTCAATTCATAGACAAATCGAAGTTAGGGTTCAAACATCCCCTAAAACTGGATAAAAATACTAGTCTAACATACTAATAAAAATAAATAAAAAGATAAAAGAGAGAAGATAAAAATATCTCCCTCTTATGTGCGGGTGCGGCTTTCCTCCGCGTGTGAAGCTTTTTCTCTTTCAATCCGTGAGTGTATTCTGTTTTTTTTTTCTCCATGCGGCTCTCGACTTTTTATCAATAATCCTCCGCCCAGGCGTAAAATAAGTTTGCTTTCGTCAAAATCCTTATCTCACGTGTAGTCCTCTAAATAAATATTTTCTCTCCACAAATAAGTCCAAGTGTCCTTAGCTGATTAAATTGCTCCAAGTAATTCCCTGGTGTAAATAATGTGTGCCTGCTTGTTCTTTGGTTTGCAAATCTCCTAATCCCAATTTCTAATTCTGCATGTTAGGCGTGAGGAGTCCAATTAATTCTATGGCTGCATATTACATGTTCTTTGGGCTCAAAATCACTCCTCGTCTATTGGGCTAAAGTTGTGCACATTTTACGGCTCAATTCATTAATTACTTGGCCGATTACGCTCATGTTTCGCCACTTATGAAAATACTCTTATATTCTGAAAATAAACAAAAAAAACATTACTGTATATGAATCCGTCCAAATAATAAATAAGTCGAAAAATATAAACGTGCAAATAAATTAAGTGTATAAAAATACACTATTAATTATATAATACGTGCACAATATTCAACCTATCAAATCTCCCCAAACTTAATCTGTTGTTTGTCCCCAAAAAACTTAGAACTATAAGCACATAGAACGGACAAAAGAATCAAGTACGTGGAAATCAAGTACATACAAAATATGGAATAAAGAGAAAGACAAAGGAAACATACGAAATACGATAAAATGGACCGGTCGACACAAAAACGAACCTAAAAAGATTAAACTTAAGCACATAAAACACACGAAAATAAGCACAAAACACAATAAACAGGTTGGCGGTACCTGGAGACGTAGGCAATATTGGTCGAACTCCGTTATCCATTTTTGTGTCTTTTTTATTTCTCGTCTTTTATTTATTTGCGTTGGCTTATTTTCGTTTGGATTAGTGCTTGTCATATTTGTTGTAGGGATAGTTTTGTCCGCTGCGCATGGTGTTCTACCCCAACAATTGGTATCAGAGCCGAAGGTTCACCCTAGGCTTATTCGAAGAGGCGAGCACTACATTCGAGTTCGAGATGTCCAAGGAGGTCAAAGGCGCATCATCCTCTGTATTCATTCCGACAAGGACGGTGATGTCGAATGTCAAACTCCCGGTGGAGATCGTCGATGGGACCGGTCATTTCGGCATGTGGCAAGGCGAGGTGCTGGATTGTCTATTTCAGCAAGGCGTCGACATTGCCATTGAAGAAGAGAAGCCAACCGACGTTGAAGAGAAGTACTGGAAGAATATCAACCGCTTAGCATGTGGAACAATCCGTTCGTGTTAGTCGAGAGAACAGAAGTACGCGTTCCAAAATGAGAATTCTGCTCACACTCTGTGGAAGGCTTTGGAGGATAAATTTCTGAAGAAAAGCGGCCAGAATAAGCTCCTCATGAATAAGAGATTGTTCCGATTTGAGTACCGGCATGGCACATAGATGAATGACCACATCACTACATTCAATCAGTTGATTGCAGATTTTTTGAATTAGGACATCACATTCAGTGATGAAGATTTGGCTCTAATGTTGTTATCATCACTTCCGGATGACTTCGAGCACTTGGAGAGTACTCTGCTCCATGGGAAAGACGATGTAACTCTTGCAGTGGTCAGTTCTGCTCTGTATAGCTACGAGTTGAGGAAGAAGAACAAACAAGAGGCAATGAATGCAGCAGCAGAAGATGAAGCGTTGGTTGTACGAGGTCGGTTGAAGAGCCAAAAGAAGAATAGGCGAGGAAGATCACGTTCCAAGGCCAAGCTTGAAAAAGACGAGTGTGTTTTCTGCCATGAAGGAACACTGGAAGAAAGACTGTCCTAAGTTGAAGAAGAAGGGCAAATCTCCTCAAGATGCATATGTTGCCGAGGGTGGAAGTGAAGACTCAGAATTCTCACTTGTGGTTTCACCTTCATCATCTCATCCAGACGAATGGATTTTGGATTCAGGATGTACCTACCATATGTCTTCTATAAGGGAGTGATTCTTCAATTTTCAAGAAATCAATGGAGTGGTTGTCTACATGGGTAATGATAATGTCTGTAAGATAACCGGGATAGGTTCAATCCGTCTGAAAAATCGCGATGGATCCACCAGATTTTTTACGAATGTTCGATACGTGCCGAGTTTGAAGAAAAATCTTATCTCATTAGGAGCCTTGGAATCCAAAGGCTTGGTAGTGACTTTGCGAGATGGAGTTATGAAGGCTACATCCGGCTCGCTCGTGGTGATGAAATGCATTAAAAGGAATACCTTGTATTACTATGAAGGTGATACAGTCGTTGGGACAGCAACGGTAGCAGATTCCACCAACAAGGAGTCTAAGCAGTCAAGCTATTGCATATTCGGTTGGGACATGCTAGTGAAAAGTCCTTGCAAACATTGGCAAAACAAGGAATGTTGAAAGATGTCAAAGTGTGCAAACTAGACTTTTGTGAGTATTGTGTTCTAGGAAAAACGAAGAGAGTGAAGTTTGGAACAACTATCCATAACACTGAAGGTGTCCTAGACTATGTTCATTCGGATGTTTGCGGACCTTCTAAGACCCCATCATTAGGCGGAAGACGCTATTTTGTCACTTTCATCGACAACTTTTCCAGACGTGTTTGGGTGTACACAATGAAGACGAATGATGAAGTGTTTGGTGTCTTCGACAAATGATGAAGTGCTTGGTGTCTTCATTACATAGAAGACACAAATTGAGAGTCGGACTGGAAGGAAGATCAAGGTCCTACAAACAGACAATAGTGGAAAATATACAAGTGATCCCTTTCAAGAAGTTTGCCGGAAAAATGGCATTGTTAGACACTTCACCGTTAGACGGACACCACAACAAAATGGGGTTATGGAGCGCATGAATCGAACATTGGTGGAGAAAGTTTTTGGGCATTGAGTACTGGGCTGAGGCTGTAACATATGTGCAACACCTCATAAATCGTTTGCCGTCATCTGCAAAAGATGGTAAAACATCGTTGGAGGTATGGTCGGGGAAACCTGTTGCTGACTATGAATCTTTACATGGCTTTGGGTGTCATACGTAATATCATGTGAAAGATTCAAAGTTAGATCCAAGAGCGAAAAAGGCTTTGTTCATGGGAATCACAATTGACGTGAAGGGATATCGTGTTTTGTGTCTTGAGACGAACAAAACTGTGTTTAGCAGGGATGTTACATTTGATGAACAAGGTATGATAAATACGACGCAAACCCAACAGGTGGAGTTGACACGGATGTAGGTGGAGATAGATGAGATGACGAGAGAACCAGCTATGATCGACGAACCAATATCAAAGGATTCGTCGGATGATGAAGTACAAACTCAAGAATCATTAGAGTTATCCATTGCATTGAGAAAACCCAGACGAGAGATTCAACAACATGCTCGATTGACGGATATTGTGGCTTATTCACTTCCAATTGTTGATGATGACATACCTTTCACGTTTCAAGATGCAATTCAGAGTTTAGAAAAATAGAAGTGGAAAAGCGCTATGGAGGAAGAAATGTTGTCTCTCAGAAGAATCAGACTTAGAAGGTGACGTAACTACCAGAAGGCAAGAGGGCGATAGGATGCAAGTAGGTATTTACAAATAAAGATGGATTTTCTCATAAGAATGATGTGCGCTACAAGGCAAGATTGGTGGCTAAAGGCTACGCTCAGAAGGAAGAAGTTGATTATAATGCAGTGTTTTCTCCAATTGTTAAGCACTCTTCCAATAGAATATTGTTGGCCTTAGAAGCACAGTCGGATTTAGATCTAACTCAACTTGACGTGAAGACGGCGTTCTTGCACGGAGATTTAGATGAGAAAATCTACATGACTCAGCCAGAAGGATTCAAAATTCTTGAAAAATAGAATTGGGTCTGTAAGTTGAACAAATCGTTGTACGTACTGAAGCAATCTCCAAAACAGTGGTACAAACGGTTTTATAAGTTTATGATTAGGCAGAAGTACACACGAAGCAGACTGATCATTGTGTGTATCTACGCAAGCTGCAAGATGTATCCTTCATTTACTTACTCTTGTATGTGGATGACATGTTAGTTGCATCAAAGAGCCAAGTGGAGATTGATCATTTGAAGGCTCAGTTGAATCAAGAGTTTGAAATGAAAGTCTTGAGGGAAGCTAAAAAAATACTCGGGATGGAGATAAGCAGGGACAGAATGAGAGGCAAGCTTTGTTTGATTCAGAAGCAATATCTGAATAAGGTACTGCAGCGTTTCAACATAAAAGATGACACGAAGCCTGTAAATACACCACTTCCCCCTCATATTAAGTTAAGTGCCCAATTATCGCCAAATTGTGATGAAGAACGATAGTACATGGCTAGAGTCCCATATGCAAATAGAGTTGGCAGTTTGATGCATGCGATGGTGTGTACGAGGCCCGACATTTCACAGGCAGTTGATGTTGTTAGCAGGTATATGCATGACCCTGGTAAAGGTCATTGGCAAGCTGTGAAATGGATTCTACGGTACATTCATAATACTGTAGACGTTGGATTAGTTTATGAGCAGAATGAATTTGGTCAGTGTGTAGTTGGATATTGTGATTCTGACTACGTGGGTGATTTAAATAAGCGAAGATCAACGACTGGATATTTATTCACTTTTGCAAAAGCTCTAGTCAGTTTAAAGTCTACCTTACAGTCAACAGTTGTTTTGTCTACAACAGAGGCAGAGTATATGGTGGTTACTGAAGCTTTGAAGGAGGCTATTTGGCTTCAAAGTTTGCTGGAAGACTTGAGAGTTGGTCAAAAGCACGTCTTAGTGCATTCTGACAGTCAGAGCGCTATTCACTTAGTGAAAAATCAAGTATATTATGCAAGAACGAAATATATTGATGTTCGCTATCACTTTGTGCGGAAGATTCTAGAAGATGGAACCGTTGTGTTGAAGAAAATAAAGACGTCGGAGAATCCTGCAGATATGATGACCAAGGTAGTGACAGCAGTCAAGTTTAAACATTGTTTAGACTTGACAAACATTCTGCATATTTGAGTTGGCGCCAAGAGGCGCATTTGGAGGCACCGCCAACTGTTGATTTGGATTGAAGAGTCGAAGTGGGAGCAAAATTAGTCAAGGTAGAGAATTGTTAGATATTGATTTCATGTCCCACATCGGATATGTACCAAAAATGTGTAGGATCTTTTTAGTATAAATAGGTCCCTTTGGATTACAACTGCACCTTATTATCTTCTCTCCTATCTTATAAAAAAATCCTTAATTAAGGAAATCCTAATTTGTGGGTAATTTAACCCTAGTTGTATTTTGTGGGGAGTTCAGTAAATTTGACGTTGCGGTTGGCGGTGCCTGGAGACGTAGGCAATATTGGCCGAACACCGTTATCAATTTTTGTGTCCTTTTTATTTCTCGTCTTTTATTTATTTGTGTTGGCTAATTTTCGTTTGGAGTAGGGGCGAAACTACATGTTGATCTAGGCCCCCTCAAATTTTATTTTTTTTACTATTATACTTAAAATTTTAATTTGTCCCTCTCTTAAATATTTTTTTGCACCCCCAAATTTTTTGTCATGTCTTTTGCCCCATCTCAATTAATTTCTTAGCTTCGCCCCTGATTTGGAGTAGTGCTTGTCATAT
Organism: Striga asiatica; assembly: GCA_008636005.1. Classification (NCBI taxonomy): domain Eukaryota; kingdom Viridiplantae; phylum Streptophyta; class Magnoliopsida; order Lamiales; family Orobanchaceae; genus Striga; species Striga asiatica. Next base: position 60,438 of record BKCP01005983.1, on the reverse strand, counting down.
TTGTTGTAGGGGTAGTTTTGTCCGCTGCGCTTGATGTTCTACCCACAGTTGCTTTATTATTCCGACGTGGCCTATACATTGCAACTTGTTCTTGCGCGAGTCGTTGTATGTTCCCCATAACCGCCTCTACATTCAGATCCTGCTCGTTGTCCTCATCAGAAGTCAACTCCAGACGATCCTTCTTACAGGCATAAACATACCTACTGAAGTCCACTCATCGCCTTTCTCTAGAGTTTTTTAAACCCAACGAAGACTCGCAACTCGCTCCATCTCCACCATGTACGCGGTTTTGGCGGTCTCTGCCCCCTCGCCGATTTTTATTCGCTTCTCCTGGCCTTGTTTGTACCATTCAGCAAGGTCAATTTCTTTACCCTATATAAAGCTGACCTCTTTTCCTTGCGCCATGTCGGTGGCCGAACCTTCCTCAAAATGCTTAGACCCCTCTCGGCGATCGTTTCCGTCTTAACCTTCTTCCGAACATATATCAAAATTTAAAAGAGTACTCATGTATGTACGAGTCATAACAACTCGGTAGAATGAACTCTCTTTTAACAAATACAACAAATTAAGAAATGCCATAAAAAAAGTCTTGATGTGGAGGTCAACTGTTCCCCCAACATAGGCGGAAGAGCCGCGTCCTGCAGCTCTGCCGGCGGCTCCATGATAAATTTGTATTATCGGTAAATTGATTAGGTATATTTGGTGGATTAAGATAAGAAAGAAGCTAGTGATTTGAAAGTCCAATTGTTACTCCCAAAACTATTGTCCAAATATTAATTATTATTAAGGAGCAACCATAGGAAACCTTGGATTATAATATGACTGTTTCAATATTTATGTTCAACAAAATTTGTTGAAAGAAGATGAATACTATATAACGATTGGGTTTCAATATTTTTTCGGAGATTTGATGAAAAACTATATTTGCCCTCGTTGTTCTTTTATTTATTTTTTATTCTTTTAAGGTCAACTACGTATTCCCTTTTTTTGTTACTAAATATAATTTCAAAGCTACTCTAAAATTTAATTGGGATCATGGACCTGCTGGAGTTGGACCATGCACGTGACTAAACCACCAATTAATGCATTGTAAACATATTTTATCCGTATCTAAAAGTAAATTAGGATAAACACAGATATCTAGATCGAAGACAAGTTACCGAGTCCTTTAGAATTATGGAAATGTGAAGTGAATTCAGAAATTTGGTAATTTCAGATGCTGAACATTTTTTTTCTAATAAATTCGACAAATTTATACATCTAATAAAGTGTAATTTCAGATGCTGAACATTTTTTTTTCTAATAAATTCGACAAATTTATACATCTAATAAAGTTTTTATACAGATGGATACCCGTTATATTTTCTTGTACATAGATACGTCCTTAATACACTACACGTGGGACATTAATTAAATAAAAACCAACATATTTATTTTAAGGGTTAATTGTAATTAAAAATCAACCTTTATTAAAATTGCAAATAAAACTCCACTTTTTCAATTTGGCATAAAAATACCTGACCTTTCTAAAATTTTACAATTGTGTCTCGACAAAAGATTCCGGTGAATCGATGCTGAAGTGGCATATCGAAAATCTGACATGGAAACAAAATATTGACGTGGCATAAAAAAAATATTACACTCGGTGACACTTCATTGTACACGTAAGAGTCCAAGTCAAAGCCTATTAACAGATAATACTCTCAATCTCAGGCCCGATGAATCAGAAAAAAAGGAACAGAAAACTTCGCCGCGAGCAAAACAGAAAACTTCGCCTCGCGCGATTCTGCTCGGCATTTTCTCGCGATTTTCTCCAAAAATCTGCCGCTCCCTTCCTTCTTCATCCAAAAAATCGAGTTCACTACCGCGAATTTTGTTATAAGCCAATTGGCCATACACAAATTGTGTATTCGGAGGATCTGTGGCTGCGAAAATCCTATTTGATGAATTTTTCTGTTGCTTATTGTGGCTTCTATTTTCTCATGTATATCTTCGTTGATGACGAAAACGAAAGGACATGCTTGTTCTTTTTTTTTTCTTTTANTACACTATTTTAAGAATGTTGAGTAATATTATAAATAGGTATTGTGTTACATTCATAATTTTTGAAATTATATGTTAATTTTTATATATATTACAACAAATACAGGCAAGAATTTAAAAAATTGCCATATTCCAATGGAAAATGTTACTCCAATATATTCCAATGAAAATTCCTACAAATCTTTTAATGGTATAACTTCCGTTGCAATGATTCCAGCGAAAATATTCTACTCTAATTATGCGTTTTCCATTGAAATTTTAGATGGAATAAGATGATTCCAACGCTATTTTTCAAATGATTTTTTACTGTTGAAATATTTATTTTTACTCATATTTCAACCGTTGGAATAAGCTAAATTCAATGAAAATTTCAATAAAAAACTCTTATAACGAAATATTTTGTTTGATTTTCTGCGGGACTTTATTAAAAAAATTTCAACGAAAATAATAGCATTAAAATATCCATCGAAATTGTCATTAAAATTTCATTTAAGTACATTTTGTTGGAATTTCATCATTTTTTTTTTATTTTTTTTTTTAGTGAGAAGAATTTTTTAAATCTCTTTATGTTGTACTTAAAAGGAGGGAGTATTAATTAAGGTATTAATTAAGGTACTCTGCCCATAGAAAAAAAAACCCTAGCTTGTGTTTATAATTCTTTTGCCAGGGTAACTCCAACAATCAAGTAATTTCACTAGCTCTTATGATTAATTAGATAAAATGAATATTCATCAAATTAATTATGAAAAAGGTGTACGAGGACAATACTTTTATAATTTTTGATGAGAAAGAGTGGAAAATGGAAAGAGTGCAGGTCTTCTAGTTGACTATTTCCAGATCTGATCCCAAGAGCTCCTCAGTATATTGGATTTCGTAAGTGCACATATAACATAGTATTATAAATGGAGTACAATGAATCTTCTCCTTCAGTAGAGTTACATTTATTATTTCTTCTTATAAAATTTTTTGGGATACAATATTACCATCACTACCCTTGATTCGATTTCAGAGTGCTCATAATTAATTATTCAAAGTTTGATACCCTTCGTGAAAAATGATGGTGAATAAACTATACATTCTGTCCTCGTTGAACTCGGACCGATATACACTCAAGATTTAGGTCATTAATGACATTTCACAACGACCAGAGAAAATATCAAGATTCAAGAGCTTCTTACCTAAGCCTCTGGTTGATCAAACAGGGGATATAATTAAAAATGATGAGAGGGTAATAGAAGTCAAGAATTAGACGCGTCCCTTAATTGCTTCCCTAATCACACTTTTAATCTACTAATTGTACTTATTGACTGCTACTACTGCTCCTACCTAGTAGTTAGTATAATTTAACTCGTTAATTTCGGACCAGGAAAATTGACTTTGGTGCCTCATGAAAAGTTGCACCCGTCCCAAGAGAGAGAAATAAGTAGTACTTAAATAATTATCAAAATACACATTCTTGAAAACTATTTCAATGAAAAGAAAACTACAACAAGGGAACTAATTAAGAAACAAAGGTTGAGACAAATGGAGATCGATCTCTCCCTCAAGCTCGATGCAAAAGAACGTTCAAACAAACTCGAAGACACGTTTTTATCTCTCGAATCAAAGGTGCAAGAAGATGATGAAAATACTCTTACTTCTGAAAAAGAGTCTTGCAAGAGTTTCACGAAAGAAGAGGTACTTAAAAGTTCAATTTACTATCAAACTTATGTTTGTTTGCAATTTTTTCTTTTTTCTCTTTTTTTTTTTTTTTTTTTTGG
>BKCP01005983.1:36503-56618 GCA_008636005.1 Striga asiatica | reverse complement strand
CCATGGATTGTTTTGTTACATGTTGTATGGATCATATAGTTCATATATACTAATGAATTATGCTAATGAATTACTTCATAGGCTAATAATATATAACTACTTGTTCTCTTTTTATTATATTTAGCTGTCGATTATGAAGATGAAGATGAACCGAATGAGAGAGGAGAATAAATTCCTAAGGGACGCGGTGGAGATGACCATGAAAAATTACAATAACTTGCAGATGAAATATAATATGATTCAAAAAAACGCTCTAAAGATCAAGGTAAGTCATTAGCCAATAGCTATAATATAATATACATTAATTTTTCAACTTGATCTAGTTTTAATTTCCTGATGATTTGAATTTATGGTGTGTGAATATTTGAACTAGATAAATCCATATATCTAGTTTCTTGACAATAATTTTTTGTTTATTTGATTTAGGATCCCAATATGGTTTTCTTGCCTAATAAGGCCGACGCCACTGGTGAACCGGATAAAAGTATTTCCGGATTAAATAGCGACCGAGCATCAACATCGCAAGAAGAAGATGATGTTAGAGAAAATATTGATGATGATGATGACGACTATGAATTAGGGTTATCTTTAAGGGTCCCTAATAGTAGTACTAAAGTCGAAGTTGATGGACACCAAGAAATAAAGGAAAAAAGAGAAGAGGCCACGAGAAGGTTTATGCCCATACAAAGTGAGCTAAATAGCAACAACTTGAATGGGTTTATCAACAATAATATGATGATCAATTCTCCGCCTAATAAAAGAGCTAGGGTTTCTGTGAGGGCGAGATGTGAAGGAGCTACAGTGAGTTCATGAAATTTAATTTCACTTTCGGCATTTAATTAATATTCTTCTTCTTGTTAATTAATTAGTATATGTGTTCTTTTACTACACATGTACATAACATATTGGCAACCCTTATAGGTTTGCTAGGTCTATTTGGAATTGATTGATACGTTTTGCATGAGATCAAAAAATACAGAAAACTCGAGTTTATGTATGTTTCACTAATTAAGATTTTTCTGACAATGTGATTTCAACCAAATTAGGATATTTAATTGGTGATGTAAAGTAATTTTGCGTGTTTTTTCGTAGGTAAGTTGTAATTTATGATAATTAGATGTAATTTGGGATAAATTATTATGTAGATGAATGATGGGTGCCAATGGAGAAAATACGGGCAAAAAATTGCTAAAGGAAATCCATGCCCACGGGCCTATTATCGTTGCACTGTAGCTCCTGCTTGCCCAGTTAGAAAACAGGTACGTTTCCCCGTCTTTTTTTTTTTTTTTTTTATATATAATTAGTGTGTAAATATTCTTCTCTCCCCAATTTGGGATTTTTTTTCTCACTTTATTGGATATAATTTAAATTTTACTGTTGACAATTATACCAACTATATATTTTGGATTTCGAATTCTACTAGTTAGTCACAATCCAATTGGTGGTGAAGCAATTTCAATATAATTTTTTTTATTTATTAGTGATATTTATTTATTTATTTATTTATTTTTACGAAATGCTTGTACATAAAACAGGTCCAACGATGTCTGGAAGACAGATCAATCCTAATCACGACATATGAAGGAACACACAATCATCCACTCCCAATAGGTGCAGCATCAATGTTATCAACAGCATCAGGTCCTGCCAATTTTTTAATGTTGGACGCTAACAATCATCCATTTCCGACCAATAGAACGCCACCTTCGACCCTAAACTATCCGCATTATCCGTATGGACTTCACAACATCAACAATAGCCCTCTTCTCATAAATCCCTCCTCTCTTAATTACATACCAAACCTAAGAGGCCTAAACCCTAACTTTCATCATGACCCTACAAGGGGCATTGTACTTGACCTCACAAACAATGTTGGTAGCTCCTCAAACTCCATGTCCCCACTAGGGCATTCCAATTGGATGCCTAAACAAGCCAATTTCAATGGTAACACCATTCTAAGCCAACTTTTTGCTAGCCCTAATAGACATTTGGTACAAGATATGGGGCACAAAGTACTTGATCATCAAGGGATTATTGGTAGCAAATCTCCAATAATGGTGGCCGAAAATGCGAGTCAAATTGCTACCGATCCTAAGCTTAGGGTCGCAGTTGCCGCAGCTCTTTCGTCACTCATAAATAAAGAAAGTCAAATAAGCCCTACAAATATACTCTCAAAAGATGGGGAGAACTCTTGGGTTTTGGAATCGAGTAAGTCTAATATCCAAGGTTCGCCAGCCGAGTGATCCGAAATTTAAAGTGCTGTTTGGAGGAAGATTTCGGCGATTGATGATCAATTGTAGATTTTATTTGTATCACAAAGTGATATATAATTAATGTGTTAGTAGCAATTTAAATTTTCTTTGTGCTAATTCAGTCATAAATGATATGATTACATATATATTTATATAAGTGAACATTAAAGTTGCTTTGTTTCTTAAATATATATATATTTCGTTTTACATTGTTGTTAGTTGAAGATCTATGCATGTGAAGCCTTGACTGTTGTAAAACTCAAGGACATGGGACGTTTAAAAAGATAACATTTTTTTATTTTTTTTAGTTAGTTTTCCTAGGAAATTCAGATCGGATCCTCCCTTCATTTAATTGCTTTGATAAATAATTGTGTTCATTTGGATACTTCATATATTCTTTACCCTTTCTAATAAATGGTGCACTTCTCGTTGTATTGTTTATTTAATGTATATGGATGTATAGATGTGGAAGTATAAGTCTTGATTTAACTAAGATTAATCTTTAACAAAATGTGGATGGTCCAAAGACAGCTAACTACTCGTGAGGGGCTTTAAATGCAAAGGTCCAACTATCAGTTAGCAGTAAATTTGATAAATTAGCAACGAAAACGATGGTCCAAAGTATGTTAATTTAACAAATGGCAACGAAAAAGTATGTGGTTGGAATTATTTTTCATTGGAATTTTAGATGGAATTTGATGATTCTAATGACTATATTTTCAACAGCTTTTTACCATAGGAATTTTCGTTAGAATATGCAATTTCCGTTTGAATTTTTATTTCCGCCACTGTTGGAAAATCTACCGCTACAATCATCAAAATTCAACGGAATATTTTTGTTGGAATTACCGTTGGACTCCATTGGAAACTTACAAAAGAAATAATAACATTAAAAAATATCCATTGAAATTCTATTTGAATATATTTTCATTGGAATTTCATCTAGAAGTAAAATAAACAACTAATAATTAATCTCATAGAGGAAATAGGAATAATGTTGGGATAGTTTATATATATATAAAAAAAAAAAAAATAACTGGACAAAAATAAAAAGAAAAAAAAATTGTGGACAAAAATAAAAAGCACGTATTCTCATAATACGTTTTTTTAATTTTATTTTATTTTTTTAAAAACGTATTATGAAAATACGTTTTAAAATTATATTTGTAAAATATTTTTTTTAAATAATTGGAAAAATAATATAAAATATATTTCAATAATACGTCTTATAAAAAAAATTAATAAATAAAATGTATTTTGATAATACGTTTAATAAATAATTAAGAATATTTAATAAATAATTAAGAAATAAAAAATAATTAAGAATATTTAATAAATAATTAAGAAATGAAACGTATTATCAAAATACGTTTTATAAATATATTTATAAAACGTATTTTGGTAATACGTATTTATAAAACGTATTTTGATAATACGTTTTATATTTTAAAATTAATGAAAAAAATTAATATGTAGTATGTATTTTGTGTTTTGGGCTCGTTTGGGCTCGTCTGAACTTGGAATTTAGTTCTGTTTTTTCCTATACGTAGCTAACGAACCCCTCTATTCAATGATACTTGCATGGCTAAATTATTCTTGAAATCATATTCTCCCAAAGCTCTTGACTGATACATTAAACGTGTTTCGCGCGACTTTTCTTTTTGGACACGTTCGGACTCGTCCAAGCTCGAAATTAATTTCTGCTTCTTCCTATATGTCGTAAGGAACCATTCTACACAACCATGATTGCCTGATCTATTTTCAGGCTAAATCTATTCATCACGGGGCTAAATAATTAACAAATCATTCCTCATGGGCTAAATAATTAACAAATCACCCATTATATAAATAGATGGTCCATGGAGGATTTGTTAATGGGTGAATTGTTAATTATTTAGCTCCGTGAGGAATAGATTTAACCCAAAAATTGACTGGGCAATCATGGTTACATAGGCGGGTTCGTTGGTGACATATAGGAAGAAATGGAACTCAACTACGAGCTTGGACGAGTCCGAACGGGCCCAAAAAACTAAGTCACACGAAATACGTTTAATGTGTAAGTCAAGAGCTTTGAGAGAATATGATTTAAAGAATAATTTGGTCATGTATGCATCATTGAATAGAGGGATTTGTTTGCTACGTATAGGAAAAAACGGAACTCAATTCCGAGCTTAGACGAGTCCGAACGGGCGTTGTTGTCGTTCGCGGTCATAGCGTCTTCTACCTCCACCAATGTTGGCATCGGGTTGATGCCTCGCTCTGTGTGACTGTGAACTCTGGGATGGGACGTAGTCCTCCTTGGGACCTACTCTCCCGGATGAGTGCACAAAAGATCAACATATTTGTATGTATAGGGGGTGGATCTTTTGTTGGAACATAATTTAGCCATGAAAGCATCATTGAATAGAGGGGTTCGTTAGCTACGTATAGAAAAAAACGGAACTCAATTCTGAGTTCAGACGAGCCCAAACAAACCAAAAACATAAAACACATACTATATATTAATTTTTTTATTCATTAATTTTGAAATATAAAACGTATTATGATAATACGTTTTATATATTAAACGTTTTATAAATAATTAAGAAATAAAACGTATTTGAATAATACGTTTTAGTTTTTAATTATTTGTTTAGTTCTTAATTATTTGTAAAACGTTAACCAAAATACGTTTTATTTATTAATTTTTTTAAAATGTATTCTCAAAATATGTGGTTTTGATTTTTGTCCACATATTTTTAAATTTTTTGGTTTTTGTTCACTTAATTTTTTTTATTTTTAAATAAATAAATAAATCAATAATGCTGTATCCAAAATTCGAATATATGCAAAATGACATTGAGGGAGAAATATCTTCTAGCTCCTTCACCAGACTTGCTAATTGCTATGCTAGCTAGTGGACCAAATGAGAAGTAGGGGAATAATCAAAGAAAAAAATTATTAGGCATGTTCAACGACGGGCCTAGGAATTTAGTTGAGATAATTCAATAAATACTAATCACTATATAAAATTGGCATAAAATATAATCAATTTTTTTTAGTTTTTAAACTTTTTACATTAATAGCTTATTTTACACATAAAATATTCTGTTTTTATCATTCGTTTAGTAAGGTTATGTTTGTTAAAACTAGTAGATAAACTAAATTATACCCTTATTATTAACTTTCAAACTTATACTTTATAGCTTATGATTTATATTTGAAAAGCTAGATTATATGATAAAAGTGTTTGGTAAAATTAGCTGATAAGCTAGCAGAAATAAAAATTTCAACGAGCTTATTTGAAAAACTACCTACAAAAGCTTAATTATGAGCCAAACTAGAACTTTTTAAAAAAGCTCGTCCTACCAAACAAATCTTATTTAAATACTGAAAGCTTATAAGCTAATCAAATAAACTATAATTGCTAGTTTATTTATCTACCAAACATAGCCTAATATTCTCTTTGACATAGCATCTTGGTATTGAGCTGGAAAAACATTATCACAATTCACTATTTTAAATTAGCTAATAATGGGTAGGTCCTAAAAATACTTTTTATGTAAGTGTTAATTTTGTGATACCAAATTATAAATATTTTTACTGAATCGCTAAATACCGCACCCAATCACTAGCCACCGCACCTGAAAAATACACTTTATCCTTACTAATATAAAAAAGCAAAAACAAAAACGTACTTTTTTTTTAATTTTACACAAAAATTATTTTTTTTTAGGGCCGTGCTGCGATTGCGGCCCTATTTGGGAGAGGTGCCCCGCGATTGCGGCGCTGTTCGGGAGAGGCGCACCGCGATTGAGGTGCTGTTCGGAAGAGGCGCGCGCGATTGCGGCCGCATTACGTGGCCTCCCCATTTTATGCCGCGGAGCGCGGCCGTCTATGCGGCTGGAAGCCGCGTTTCGGCTGCCGCACGCGGTCAAGATTTTTTTTTTAACTTAAAAATGAAAATAAATATTAATATATATACTCTGAATATTTATAAAATATAAAAATAAATTAAATATTTTAATATATATTTTCTATAAATTTTTAAAATAAATAATAAAAAAAAATTATATTAATTTATAATAAAAATAATAATATTAAGCCGTTTTGAAGGAGTGGCTCGTAGAGATGGCTAAGGCTCTGCGAGATCTGATCCGTCCGACCGGGCTGTCACATTTGGCGTCCAGCATGCATGACCACGTCAACACTCCACTTATTTCAGCATTTGTGAAGCGCTGACAGCTGGATACCAACTCGTTTCACCTACCTTTTGGTGAAATAAGTATCATGTTGCACGACGTGATGGCCATATTGGGGGTTCCTGTCGTCGGTGTCGTAGTCACAGGGAACCCCGACAGCGTGACACAACAAGCGCACTGCATGGAGCTCCTGGGGGTGGACCAGGAAAAGCTGATAGCGAACTTTTGGGGTCACGGCTCGGTGACGAATGAAGTCGTTTTTACTGCGTTGGAGAAGAATGGCGCAGGTCGGTCGGCTGAGCATGTGGCGATTGGCTGGCTGTAGGTGCTGCTCGCTACCACCTTGTTTACAGACAAGAGTGGTAACAGGGTTAGTCCCAAAATCCTGCACGAGATGATGGAGAACCTGCAGAGAGTTGAGACTTACTCGTGGGGCTCGGCCGCACTGGCATACCTATTCAGACATTTAGGTATGGTCAGCAGGGGGGAGTCAGGGGGAGTGGCGGGCTGCTTGACTCTCATGCAGTCCTGGATATACGAGTACTTCCCCACCTTCCAACCCGTCGGTTCGCGTATGGCCTCCGAGCCTGGCAGCTTAGCCCTATCAGCCTTGTGGAGGACCCCCGTCCCAGATAACTCAGATAAGCGCCTCAAGCATTTCCGTAGGCAGCTTGACAAACTCACAGCCGCCGAGGTACTTTAAGTTATTTTATTTACAAATACTTGAAAGTTATTTAGAATACTCAAATTGTTTGAATAAATGTTTTATGCAATTGTGAACAGGTAAACTGGCAGCCATACGGCCCCAACCCACATGTGTTAGAGCCTAGGACCCTTTATTCCGGATGCCTTAGGTACCGGGATATTGTGGAGCTGTACATGCCTATGCGTTTCTTGCGTCAGTTGGGCTACGTCCAGACGATTCCCCTCCACATGGCTTGTCCGATCACTGTATTTTGTGGTTGGAAGTCTAGGATGTACAGGGTTGAGCATGCAGCGGGCGCTGCAGTAGATCACTGGGATCAGTTCCCGCTACTGCATTCTGTACGCTTGTCTGATTTTACTCCTACCACCGCAGATGATCTAGGGGGGACTATGAAGACTACCAGCGATGGTATGAGCATTATTCTCATCCTAGACTCTTGCCCGACAGTCAGGCGAACAACGAGGCTGTCCCTGCCCGCGCCAACATCGAGTATGTAAGTTGTTTACTAAATTTTAGTTAGTATTCATTCATTACAATTTTTCTTATATATATAATTTATTAAATATGTGTATATATTTTCCTTGTGCTTTGTGTAGTGGGCCAGACGGTCCATGTCTCTTTAATCAGATATGCATCGGGAGTTCGCGACAGTTGCTCCTGATATGTCGGCAATTTTTGCAGAAAAATTGGCTCACTTGAAGTTGGATTTCGACAGAGCGCAGTAGTGATGTAATAAATATTTATTTTTTTTCTTTTTTATATTTTTTTTTGGATTTTGTAACAAATTATTAGTAGAAGTGTTTTTTTTTTTTTTTTTTTTTTTTGTGGTTAGTTAATTTTATTTTCATCTAAACAAAAAATTCTCCCATTATATCACGTGAAACAGTAAACACGGCGAGATATCACAATCTATCACTCGTAACGCATGAAAATAAAATTTTAAAAAAAAAACCGCAAACATAAGTCGAATATCACAATATATCAAATTCCAGCTGCAGTACGAATATCAAGCCACAACTGGAACCTGCTCCGGTACTGATCCGGCCAATCTTCAACCGAAACATCTCGGTATCTCTCCCAAAAATAACACAAAGGCGGTAATGGAAAATCATAACACGGATTCACACGAATGAAGTGCTCGTAGGAACCAAGATGAGCTATGACGATCTCACGGTCAGGTCGTGTAGTCATGGATGCTACGCGAAGCGGCAATATCGTCATACTGGCCATGCTCATATTGTTATCATTGGGACCATAGCCTAACAACACGACAACTGCATTAAACAGTGTAGCAATAGCAAAGAGGTCGCCCGTAGCATTCATCCAATGCTTCTGGCCACAAGGACCTCCGTCCCATCTTATACGATCGATTGCGGCGTCGACCCCATGCCAGTAAAATGGAGCGTACAAATGAATGTTGGCTACAACCTCATTTGTAATATTATTTCTTGCGAATTGCCACATCTGCTGATCCCTATAAATGTAACTCGCAACCACTCGAAATCCGCAGTTCCCATCCGGCGTCACATCCAGATAACTCTGTACGTAGCTGTGAACTACGTAGAGCATCCTACCACAATGTCGATAATGAAAGAAATCCGTCTTGAAAATATCTATAATATCAGAATAATTTCACGTCACAATTTAGGTAATTGAATTTACAAACATAATTAGTCATCGTTCAGATAAAAAAATAAAATAAAATTACCTGTTGGATCTTAAGACGATGAGCTTGTCGGGGCGCACGAAGAAGTGCTTGTATGACCCACCGGACGACCTCTTTTCCTGTACTCCCACATCGACGGAGCACACGAAGAAGTGCTCTTACGCCCCGGCCGACGACCTGCTTCTGTGTACCTCGATTGCGATGGAGCACAGGAAGAAGTGCTTTTACGCCCCGCCGTACGGCCTCTTTCACTATACTCCCATCTCGATGGATCGCGTTTTGTTGAATTTTTCTTCTTCGGCCGACCTCTCGGATTTTCCTTCACTGCAGGTTCTGTGTATCCCTGTTGATCAGTGTGAAGTTGAGAGTCGATGACATGGTTCTGGTACTGTACAGTCGCAGGATCGGCCGCTTCAACCTCCTCGGCAAGCCTCCGAAAATAATTATGATCAGTCCATCCACTCACCAATGCACTCTGCTGACCTGTCCATACCGAAAATCTAAAAAATTATACAATATGCTCTATCAAAAATTCTGTAAATGAAGCAATACATGGAGTAAAGAAAATTAAACAAAATTTAAGAGAAAAAAAAAAATGTTGAGCATGATGTTCTATAGATTTATTAATCTCGCAATTATACCTGGCTGCATCACCTCTAGTGTGCTCCAGATCCTGTGGATTTCGTCGAGCGTAATCACTCTACCTACAGTGTGTGTCTATAACACCCCACTTTTATTTGCCAAAAATCAAAATAAATTTTTCAAATTTATTTTCAAACACCTGAGGCGCTATTCATTTTCGAAACGAACTTCAATACTTAATCAATCTCAATCATCAATCATAAGCAATATTACTAACTCCCCAAACGGGTTTTCCAAAAAAATTCATAATTCACCCAAATTGGGTTCCAACAATATTCATAAATTCTAAGGAGCATCTCCTTAACATTATTCAGTCATAAAATCTAGAATTCATAAGAACAATAATACTCCAAGTTCATAAATGCGGAAGCATAAACAATAATAGGACCGGTCTTAAAGACCAACCACCACTCGCTCTACTCCGCCGTCGTGTCTGCCTCGCTTTACCTGAAACGTTAATTTCAGGTGGGGATGAGCACAGTCGGAAAAAATAGTACTCACCACTATGCAGTAAACATTATTCACAATAATGAAACTGTGATCAATAATCAATAAGGTATGGTCGCAGCATGTATACTAAACAATTAAGTATCCCAAGTTTTCGTCATAAATTCAGTGTTCATACTCATGTGCACACCTACGCATAGACTACTGCTGGTAGACGTATTGAATGCCCTCGCTCAGGCCTTACATCGACTACCCAGCCAGTAGGAGTATCTCCCGTCGACCGAGCACCGCCCTGGTCTCACAACGGGGAACCGACCGAGCACAGCCCTGGTCTTACAGGCGTAAAAAACCCCACGAGTTTCGTTCCACAAATAGGGGGCAACCGTTCGACGGCCTGTACAGTTCACATTGAAGGCTACATGATTCGTAAGCACACACTGATCATACCATAATTTAAACAGTAATAACATTTACAGCATAGCCAATTTTAGAATAACAACCCACCCGGTAAATCGGTAGAGAAGTCACACAAACAGGTTGGTAGGTCGAGGGCTCGACTCCTCAAACACCTACATTAAGTCCAGATGCTATAATCAACATCTATTTTGACTTAAACGGAAATCACAATTATTCTTAGCCGAACTTGATTCGACTAAGTTGTTCGTGAAGTCCTGTGGACATGGAACACATAGACTCGACACTAAGACTCAACCAAATATACATGGGAGATCAGATAATCCAACACAAACATTGACCAAGTCAAACACTTAATGAAACGGGAAACGAGTCAATTTACAGTTTTTATTGCAAAAGCCATATTTTTAAAAATACTAGATTTTAATCACAAAAATAAGTTGATCAGGTTATCATACGAATTTAACTCTGAAATTTTAATCAAAATTTCTCCTCCCAGAGTTATGCAAAACCACCAATTTTCAGCCCCAAACTCAAAGCATGCTATTTTATAAAATTCAAGCAAGTTTATGATAAAAACGAGCATAAATTGACAACCAGACCAAATGAACGAATTAAGCCATGAAATTTTACACAAGAAGTAACAGCATGAGAACAGTAACATATAAAATTTTCAGCAATTAACATCAAGTATCCGAATTTTAAAAATTAAAACTAGTTTCTGCTGATTTTGAATTTTCAATAAGACAGAACAAAAATGAATACAAATAAATCTCATCTTTTTGCATGCTGAAACTCATCACAAAATGGACCTAGTCATAATCGTTCAACAATTTAGCACAACAGATCAATTTACTAAAATTAAATTATGAAACTGCATAATAAAACAAATAATTTTTACACATAGCAAACGAAGTCCAAAAATTCCAAAAACATTACACGACCTATAAAACATATAGGAAGACAACATACTCAAATTTCATAAGTTTTGGAGCACAACTCAATTTAATAGGCATTTAACAAGATTCTGCTCAGAATTTCATACAATTATTAAAAATAGCTATACTTAACATTTTAATCGTTTCAAATCCATTGTGAATTGCGATAATTTTCCCCAAATTGAACAGTAAAACCTAGGCCATCATCGCTTTGCCTCTTCCCGACGGGAAGTTTTGCACACCTGCGCGGCGGTCTCCGCTAGTCAGGGCCTCCGGCCCCTCGCTATGGTCTGGATCTCGCGATTGTTTGGAGCAACGCCGGTGGTGTTCTTCTGGCGGAACTTCGACTCCGCATCCCGATTCACGGCGGCGGGGCTGGACGGCGGTCTCTGTCTTCTGCCGGTCGGAAGCTGGAGTTTGAGGTGAGTTCCCGTCTCCATCCCCCTTGTTTTGCTGCCCTGGGGCTGGTCAGCGCGACCTTTCGGACCTAGGTTTCCGTTGCCGGTGGCGGGTCTTCCTGTTGCCGGCGGTGACGTTCGCGGCTTGGTCGTCGGGACTCCGGTCATTGCTGCACCTCATGTGTCGTCCTCGGCTCTGTTTGTGGAGGATCCTTTGTGGGGTGTTTCAGTGGGCGGGGCATGGCTCATTCGGATTACTGCGATTTCGTGGTGGCGGCCGGAGTTGTGACTCGGTTCTGTCCCTTTTCTCCCCTGCACTCTGGTGTTGGGTCAGGGGAGGCCGGTGTTTCAGCCTTTCGGCTAGTGGTGTTAGCCGAGGCTGGGCAGTGGTGTTGTCGCGGGCATTCTGGGTGTTCTGGTGATTGAGAGGCGGACTGAGCTGATAATGATGGTTGCCTTGTGCTGCGGGTCGGAGGGGTGATGTGGGTCTGGGGCTGACCTCCATTGACTGGTTCGTGAGTACCTACCTGGGAGAGCTTTGTGGCTGGAGGAGTACCGGATCTTGTTAGGCGTTTACGGCAGTTTCAGGTCTCGGTGCTTGAGTCGGTCTGCTCTTCTTTTGGGTGGGAGCTCTCGGTTTCGGTGGCGGGGTTGGTGTTGAGCTTTATCCTGTTGTGGAGGAGGGCTCTTTCTAGGTGTTAATATTTGTTGTTTTGTGTATTAGATGTCGATGTTTGTTCGTTTTCGTTTGGGAGATGAATGCAGGCTAGGCATTGTGCAGTGGCTCTGTTTTTCATTTTCTTTTTTTAGTTGTTAGAGTTCTCTAGGCCGCCATGTGCGTGTCCTCTCAGTTTTCTATTTCTGTTGTTTATTAGGAGTGTTTTTGGTTTGGGCTGTTGGCCCCTGTCTAATTACCCTGTTGGGGCCTTAGCTATTACCCTGTTGGGGTCTTGTATTTTGTACCTTTTGCACTTTTGTGCTCTGTTATATTACCTCTATCGTTTCGGAAAAAAATAAAAAATAAAACCTAGTTCAAAAATTCTAAACATTTTACACCACATATAATCATGCCTGAAACATAACATACTCGAAAATTGGCCAGATTTTGATCCGAAATTCTTAAACAGCATGTATTTTTAGCTTAGAGACTAGCACATAAAATTTCACGGATATATGAGCAGCATACAATTTATCATAATTTATATACAAAAACAGCCACATAACATGCTCGACAATTTATCTAGGACTCGTTTCACGACGAATTCATCTAAAGTCTTTGCCATAAGACTAAGGACGATATAACGTTCCAATCCACAACGACTAATTCACGAGTTGACGAGGTCTCGTTCGATTTTTCAAAATCGAAAAGCTCGTCAACGCACAATTACATATTCGACACATAAATTCATAGGCATCGATACACATGTATTATCGAATGCTTTCAATCACAACAAATAATCACAACATAAACGACACATATAATTTAATGTGACGGGGGTTTCGAGCTTAGTACCGTTCTCGGGTAACGTTCGAAAAACGGAACGGAGAGATTGAACGAGGCTGAGGCGTACGGACGACTCGGCAGCTTGGTCGACTCGCCGCTGTGCGTGAGGAGGAGCAGCAGCGAGATGCTCGGTGACTTGCGGAGGCGCTGCGCGATGATCAGCTCACCGGAAGTTGCAGCAGGTTCTGTCGAAGAGGAAGGCTCGCAGTGGCTTCGACGCGTGAACGGATCACCGGAGTTGCAGGCGCTCGCCGGAGGAGGAGCAGGCGAAAAGAGAGCCGTCGGAGTTGCTGCCGGTCGCGGACTGAGAAGGCTCGCGTGAATCGTCGGAGTAGCAGCGGCGCTCAAGGATTGTCGGATGTTGTTGGTCGCGAGGATGGCTCTGCTCCCGGAGGATGTCGCCGGTGGTTGGTCGCGGCGTCGGAATTGCAGAGGGGAGAGGGATTGACGATCGGTGATGGTGAGGATGACGAGAAGCGGTGGTGATGATGACGATGGATTAAGGTTGATGAAATCGAGAAGGAAGGATTTCTCTGCTTCTGGTTCAAACGCGATCGAAGGAAGGGGAGAGATATCCAAAGCTGCAGGAATGAATTGTGACTTAGGGTTAAAGGCTGGAAGTCCAAGACACACACAACACACACATGGGCAGGCCGGTTCGGTTTGTCGGGCTCGCGGGGCTGGTTCGGACGACGCTCAAGGAAACGGTTCGGCTCTCGGGTCCGACTAGACGTAAAATTAATTAGGTTCGGCTCGAGAATTATATCGCACGATAAAATAAATAAACCAGATTTTATTTATATAATAATACACACAATTAATATAAGATAATAATATTAATAATAATACAAATACACATTAATGAAATCATTTACAATTAAGCAAATAATAACATTTAGATATATATATATATAATACACACAGTTCTTTTTTTTTTCCAAAACGATAGATTATATTATAAATCAAAATGCACAAATGTGCGAATACACAGCAACCAACGACTGAATACACAGCAGCCAACAGCTGAAAAAAGTGGGAGGACAGGTCAGAAGACCGCCTAGAGTCCCGACTAGCAATGCTAGAATAAAACTCGCAACTACGACTAACCAACTAAAACAACTAACAACAACAAACAACAACAAAAACAACAACTAAAAAGACCCCAACAGAGTAATTCCCAAGTGTCGGATCCCATTGGGATAATAAGGTGACACTCGGGTTCACAGAGGCCAAACGGCCCAGACCAAAAACACGAGACAACAAAGAGAACAACACAACCTACCCAGAAACATAAAAAACACCTAAACAAGCTACAACTAATTAACATCCCTCCCTCAGCAGAGACCTCCAAGATTGCCATCGAACAAGCCTACTACAGGATTAATTTAAAGCACAGGATCCCCGCTCACCACTGCCTAAGGCCTAGCGAACACGGAGACCCAAGCCCCGAAACACTCCCAATAGCAGACCTTCACTCCAACCACAGAAACCACACTCATCCCCAACCCAGCAAACACCACAAGCCGAGTGCAGAGCCAACCCGAAATCACCGAAACCTCAGCGCATCCGGAAGCTGGACAAACACTCAATACTCGAGACATAGCCGGAAAAGGTGGAAGAGTCAGTTCCAAGCCCAGCCGCCCCACCCAAACCAATAGAAACAGTCACGACCCGCCAGAATAGATAAGGTACCCGTCGACCACAACCAAAAACAAACCGAGACAAATCGGCAAAAGTAGAAGGCAGCCATCACACAATATTCAGAAGCCAGTGAAAAACTCACCTCCCACAGTCGCCAAAACGCCGGCGGAACAGACCCGTGTTGATCGACGGCGAGATAGGTCCGAAGGCCAATCGAGCGTACCCTAAATCCAGAGGGAAATACCGAGCCAATTAGTCCGACCACAGCGATCCAGACCTTACCCACTCACCTGCCACCGTCCTCCGACCAGCCCAAGCCTGTCGAACCTCCTGAATGGCGTACGCAGAAAGGGGATCTGCTAACCCTAGGAAAATCCGATTGCGATGGGAACGGGAGGGACAAGGCCGAATCATGGGTGAATGGTGGAGCACATTTTCCGACAATCCCGGACTTCCACCGGGGGAGAACCGGAATCGCAAGCAGGAGACCAAGTGCGGCGATTTAAGTCGTTTTCGTCGCGAGAGAGAAAAATATACACACAGTTTAAATTAATTAATAATAATAATACTAATAATACTTAGACATTTAGGCATTTAATTACAAATTGGCAATTAAATCATTTTAGACATTTAATAATATTTAACATTTAATCAATAATAATGACAACAACAAATAAAAGCAAATAATAATAATAAAAATAAATAATTAATAATTCTCAAATATTCAATAATCAAACAGGGCATTACAGTGCCTCCCTTAGCTCACAGGCATAAGGAGGTCCATGAGTGTATTTTAGTGCACAATCGCAGCGCTCCGAAACATCTTTGCCGAAGTCTCGCATCTTCTGAAGCTCATCATTCCATATATCCATACAGTAATGCGAGACCCGCAGTTTCAACTGCTCGAAAGGGAATCCCTTGTAGCCCGTACTCATCCTAAGTCTCGAAGACTCTAGCGTCTCCCTGGTAATACATTACATAACATTAGACCCAATTAAAATTTATAATTAATGCATTAATAACACAGTCTGACTATATAACTTAAAGAATATACCTGACTTGATTCAGTTGAGAATCAATCTCCTTGTCAGTCTTCTCCCAAACCGTGTCGAGCGAACCGGTCGACGTGTTAAGCCATCGCTTCAACGTAGTGTGGGAACTCTCCACCCTACACGACGTTGTGTTGCCAAAATGTAAGACAGTGTCCGTCCAAACTTTGACAAACTTCTCCTTGTGCACTAGCCATGTCTGATCCACATAATCCAGCACACGAGGAAACGCCGCGTATGTAACAAGCATATCAGTTACGGCAGTTTTGTATTTGTCCCATGTGTTCGCCTAGACAACCTTCTTCCACTTGCCGTGCGTGAACTTCTGCGCGAAGATCTTATTTTTTTATGTTATTCGATAGACCCTGTCCTCCACATCCTTGTTAATGTGCCACGTGCAGAGTAAGTGGGGCGTCGTCGGGAAATTCCTCTGAATATGAGTAATCAACCCCAACTCCCTGTCACTGACAATGACTAAATGATGTACATCAGGCCCTATCAGAAGTCTCAACCGCTGTAGGACCCAGTCATAGCTGTACTCGGTCTCGTCCTTGATAATTGCATAAGCAATTAAGAAGTTCTTGTTGCACGTCGTCATTCCAACCATCTCAACCAACGGCATGTGGTATCTGTGCAAATGAAAGCAGCAAGAGGAAAAAACATAGAATCAAAAAACTTACTCAAACATACTATTTAAGATTCACATTATATTGCTATTTATAACATAATGTAACATACATGTTGGTTTTGTATGTGGAATCTATACCGACATACCAGTAATATGTCCAGAATAGATTGACTGCTCGTGGATGCGACATGAACACACGTGTCAACGCCTGTGTGTCCGGGTCAACATCTGTGTAAACTATGTAGTTGTTGCCCCTAGCCAAATGCAGAAGTTGGCCAGCAACATCTCAACCCTCCAGACGGTCTTTTCGCAATTGAGCTTTATAGTTATACACTTGTCGGCAAGTAGCGTTGTCCACAGGGTTTTTCTCCTGAATTACAGCCAAAATTGCTGCCGATCTTGCCTGAGCATCACTCATATCATGGACAATCTCTTTGGATGAATCGCTGAGTCGGCTCATCTGTCGATGACCCTCGGGATGCACAGCCAACGCATGATTATGAAATTCCTTCTCGTCTTCTAAAGGAAGCCAGATACTCCATTTTTGGGGATTTTCTTCAAATTTGACTTTTATCAGAAAAGGGCAGCCAGTATATTTAGTCTTCGAACGTCTCAAAATAGCATTCACAAAATTTCCTAGTTTTCCTGTCTGGCCTCTGTAACGTTCCCCTCGATGACGCCTCAACGTCTGAACCATTCCATCTTTTTCGTGTCTCGAGATGACCAATTCGAAACCCCATATCATTGCAATGTTTTTTGCCTATTCAATAGCTTTCTCATAACTATCAAATAGCTCATCTGTAACGAAACAACATCGGTAATCTTCACCGTCTCCTCCAAAATCTTCGAGTGGCACCTGCAAAATGTTACTATGTATGTTAATAATTTTGCAAAATAATGAATTATAACTTCTCTCAAAATAATAATAGTAATTTGTAATTTATTATATAATCAATTCTAACTTCTAACGTAATATCAACAAATTTTATGTTACAAGATAATACATTCATATGTATTAATAACTTATACTAATATAATTTTTTCCTATTACATAATTTTATACTATTAATTTAATACTAAATACTAATATTAATTTTTTATAAATACTTTCTATTAATTATATTAATTACTAATAGAATTTTTAATATACATTATTATAAATTATATTAGTATATAAAAAAATTATATTAGTATATAAAAAATTATATTATTAATTACTATTATGATTTACAATAATTACACTAATTCCAATTATAATTTTTAATATATATTAATTACAATTTTTTTCATTAATTACAAAATATATAAAATATTAATATAATTTTATTACTAATTTTTTTAATTAATTTAAAAAAACCGCAAAAGAATAAATAAATAAAAGTCGGCTGTGCCGCGGCCAGGAATGGACAGGCCGGCCGCGCTTAGTACCGCGTGGTGGATGGCCGCAGGCGACAATAGCGGCCACACGAGTTGTGGCCGCGGTCGCCGCGCGGCCGAACCATATCACGCCGCAGAGCCGCAGTCGGCGGACGGCCGGCCAACAGAATTTTTTTTTTTAAATCGTTAAAAATGTTAAAAAAAAATACTTATGAATTGGAGAGTCCCTTCCCAGTGCGTGAAGATTATCCCGCCATTTTTTCATATTTTTTTCGAATTTTTTGATTGGCCACATTCAGTTTGTTTTAAGAATTATAATTATACTAGTACGAATCCCGTGCGATGCACGGGTAAGAGATACATATTAACATTTATATTAAATTATGGGATATACGTTAATAACATAACACGTAGAGAACTAAAGTAAAACACAACTACACGTATGTTTATATATTTGAAAATAAACATAAAAACATAACCATTTGCTTTTGAAAATCTATATTGTCAACATCTTGCTGCTTAACAAAATTATAGAAGTCAAAATAAAACGTTGGGAAATCGGTAAGATACTCTAACACTTTGCAGTAATAGATTGTTATTTACCACTTTTACTTTCTACCATCCTCGAACTTGTCACTCATCTTTGTAATGCTAACATCACGAATTAGTCCAGTTATGCGGCCACCCTGTAAAATCGCAATACAAAAATAATATTTTCGTCAAAAAATATTAAAATAATAAATATTGACAACTACTATTAAATCACATCATGAAAAATACTAACATCACTATCATGGAAAACTATTTCCAAATAACTTCTGTAAGAGACATCAATATCTCATCTATTATGAAAATAAAATAAATACAAACAATGAAAAATATGTATTATTAAATACTTCCCTTTATACAATATTTTTTATTTAAGAAATATTATTAAACCTTACGGTTTTGATTTTTCTTTTTAAAAAATCAATTATATAATATATTATTGTTAATGTGCAAAAAATAATGGAAAGAATCCAGATTTTAAAGTAAAGCTATTTTTTATTTTTTTACAAATCAAAATCATCCAAATTTTTTTAATTTCAAAAAAAATTGGCATAAATCAAGTTACAAAAATGATTAATTAGTTAAAATGTTATATTAATTATATTTTAAGAAATTCGATTATATAAATGTGGATAAAAAAATATTATACTAATTAATTTGTTAGGAATGTGATTATATGGAAGTTAAGATAAAATGAAATGTTACCACAAAATCTTTTCGTGGTCTTTTTCTTTAAATGTTTGAATTTAAAAATCTAATAACCAAACTTAGATTATATCACGTAAGGAAAAAATAAATAATAATGTTTATGAATATATTTAAAAATTAATTTTGAATTTTAAATAGAGTAAAAGACGGAATAATTCAAATTTGTTTTCAAAAAAGTTTTAAAGTGTTAAATATTCTGGTAAGTATACCCATAAGAATAATCTTACTATTTAAATTTCAATAATTTCAGCAAGTTTGTTAATAAGATAAATTCGGTTAGACAAAAGATTAATTAGTTAAAATATTAGTTTGTTAGAAATGCGATTAAATGGAAGTTAAGATAAAATGGAATGTACCCAAAAAATCTGTTTGTGATCTTTTCCTTTAAATGTTTGAATTTTAAAATCTAATAACCAAATTTAGATTATATCACGTAAAGAAAAAAATAAATAATAAACATTTATTAAGAAATTAGATTAATAATATTTATCACTTAGATAATAAATAATAAATATTTATACGTAAAAAAATTTATGAAAATGCATCACATGCGCCATGCAGAGTGAAGTACTAAATATACATTAAAAAAATGTATTATAACTGTTAGGCTTACAAATATGAAATATTGAGCATCTTACAATACAGAAATTCTTGATTTAAATTTTTTTTTTTTTTTGTTCTATGCAATTGATCTTAGGATCACCTCTGCATATCTCATAAATTTTCTTTCATGCCCAAATAAAGTATAAAACATTAAAACTATCATATATTTCATATTTAAATAAACAATAGTTAAAAGAAGAAACTCATAACTGGTAAAAAACACTCATTGGAACAAAAATCTCATGGATCATAGACCTTATTGGGCATTAAGATCACAAAATCTTCATTATTTGTTACATTTCCCCATTCACTCATGAAGAACATAACCAAAATGATTTTTGTTCTTATTTGCTACGACTCACTATAATCTATACACTAATACACATTAGTCCATTGCAATTTCACCAAAAAA
>BKCP01005983.1:0-30476 GCA_008636005.1 Striga asiatica | reverse complement strand
GGCAGAGGTTGTTGTGATTGATAGGACACCGTTGAGTTTGGGTATAGAGACGGTTGGTGGTGTTATGACAAAGGTGATCCCGAGAAACACAGTGAAACCAACGAAGATGTCGAAGATTTTTACTACTTATCAGGACAAACAAGACACGGTCTCAATTAAGGTATGAGACGAGAGAGAGAGAGAGAAAAAAAAACATAAACTACGTACATTTGTGATGTTTGAACTTACGGGACTTACAACATGTTTCTGATCAAATTACAGGTTTACGAAGGCGAAAGGGCTTTAACGAAAGATTGTCATGAGCTCGGGAGCTTTGAGCTAAAAGGCATTCCACCTGCTCCAAGGTAAAAAGAAAAAAAAAAAATAATAAATAGCTATGGAAAAAATTCGTGTACCTTTTGCAGTCTAATCTCACAGGCATTTCATTTTTTATTTTTTTTTGCAATTATTACTCAGTATTTATTTATTTATTTATTTAGGAAATAATCTCGCCAGAGAAAATTAATTGGATTATATATATAACAAAAAATTATTTTATGAATAAGCACCCTAAATAAATATTTTATTTTATGGCTACTAAATGAACGACAAATGTGTCATAACGGACGATGAAGTTGGGGAAAAGGTCCAAAAAAAAAAACACAAGTGAAACAGAGTACTTACAAATATTTAGATAATGAGTTTCGAATTCTGATATTCGTGTTTTAATTATTGCAGGGGAGTGCCTCAAATAGAAGTGACGTTTGAGGTGGATGTGAACGGCATTCTCCAAGTGACTGCACAAGACAAGGCGGGCAAGAAGTCCAAGTCCATAACCATCACCAACGACAAAGGGCGTTTGACCGAACAAGAGATTGAGGACATGATACGTGAGGCTGAGGAGTTTGCCGAGGAGGACAAAAACGTTAGGGAGAAGATCGAGGCTAAGAACAAGCTCGAGACCTACATTTTCAACATGAGGAACACGATCCAGGACAAGTTTGCGGACAGTGTAGAGCACGAGGACCAGGAGAAAATCGAGAGCGCATTAAGAGACGCGAATGAGTGGCTGGACGAGAACCCGAGCGCTGAGAAGGATGAGTTTGATGAGAAGATGAAGGAGTTAGAGGATTTGTGCAATCCGATTGTGAGAAGGGCGTATGAGAAGAGTGGTGGGGCCCGGGGCAGTGATGGTGAAGACGAGGAATCGCATGATGAGTTATAGATTATATGGTGGCAATTTTTTATTTTTTCTTTTTTCTTTTTTCTTTTTTTTCCCTTTTGGGCAGCAAATGTGTTGGTTGTTACAGGTTATATTATGAATTAATGGAGTTTGACAATTGTTTTGAATCTCGAGTTATAATAGCTTTTAAGCTTGGTTAATTTGATTATTTGAATCATTTTGTTCGAGTATTGCGTGAATTTCATTTTCGTCTGCGTGACTCAATTAGTTACTAAATGAAATAACATTGTAGACCGTTTAGCTTCAGCACTAAAGTAAGTTTGTTAACACTTCTGATGGCTGTTTCCAAATCTCAAGCTTAATCATAGACAGATATTTCACATTAGTTTGTTAAATTGTAGCATGTCAAAGTTTCAAGTGATTCAAAAGTTTTTGTCGAGGAGAAATCTGGTATCGAATTCAATATTGAACAAGATTAATTTACTCAAAGGTCTTTCCCAATATGAAAATCTAAATAAAGAATAATCAAAGCCTGTTATTTATAACTTATTTGCCCATCATGCATAAAATCTTTGATGTGCCTAAACTAAAAAAACAAGACGGCGTAATCACTGCACGAGCATTTGTAGGATTTAAATACTGCGTGCCATAAAAAATATGAAAATAAAGGCACCATATATAAAGTTCAGATCCATTCAAGACACAAAAACCAGAACATAAATTTTGCCGTGTCTTACAAAAACCAGAACTGAAACTTTGTCTTGAATGACTGCCAAAAAAAAAAGCAAAAAAAAGAAAAAGAAAGAAAGAAACAAATCATAAATGATAAAACCTACCAAATTGCTCTTTAAGACAGCAACCATTAGGCCTTGACCCGACCATAGAACTTTTGCTTCTCCTCGGTTGTCTGGAACCGCCCATGTCCAAACTTGGAAGAAGTGTCGATGAACTTGAGCTTAATTTCCTCAAGGGCAACACGTGAAGTCTGGTTCAGTAGAGTTTGCCTAAGCGTAACAACTCTTTTCTTAGGTCCCACACAGCAGCCCTTTATCATGATGTAATCATCCTTCACAACACCATAGTGAGGAAATCCACCCATAGGTGTGATATCCTTTTCAGTCCTGCATTAGTTCAATGTCACAACAGGTTAGTTGTCAAGATTCAGAAACATCTTATATTGCATTCAATAGCTGAAACACTTTTACTCGTAGGAATTCAGCAAAAATCAAAAGAACATTCCGAAGGCATTAAGCAATATTTTCTTCGAGGCATATCAAGCCAATCAGGATAATTACGGAAAACTTTAAGAGCTTTAATTTTTCCATTTGAACAAATATAAAGTCCTATATTCACAAATACCCTTCTCAAGTGGACTTTTTAAAGTTGCAATTATAATCAATGTATATGTATGTGATTTCCAGGGATAGTGTGTCTGAAATTATCCCAGAGGAAATAATTTTTAGTATGGCTCTGGGCCAGCCTCAATTTAGTAATCAATGCGTAACACAAGATTACTCTAGCAAAGGTATATTGAAAAAAAAAAAAAAAGTTCACCATGACTCAATGCTAAAATTGAGACATTCGGTCAGAACTCAGAAGTATACTTCTGTAAAAGGGAAAAAAAATAAACAGAAACCATTGTGTACAGCATATATGCTTAAAAAACACTGGAAACGAGGTGTACAGGAATGTTACCTATCAAACTCCGTACTGGCAGTATGTTCCTCTTTCCCAGCCTTGCCAAGCCTGTAAATCTTCTTGTTCACTTCAGTTCTGTGATGGTACCCATTCTGACCAGCCCTAGCAACGGTGAAGGAAACTCTAGCCGGATGCCAAGCACCAATACAAGCAACCTTACGAAGACCCCTGTGAGTCTTACGAGGAAGACGAGTCACGCCCCAACGAGTTACAACACCCTCATAACCCTTACCCTTTGTTACACCAATTATGTCAATCATCTCATCTTTCTGGAACACAGCATCAATGGGGACCTGTTTCTCAAAGAACCCGTACGCAAAGTCAACCTTCTGAGCAATAGTTCCGCCATTCACTTGAATCTCCATCAGGTGAGCCTTCTTCTGCTTCAGACCCTTCATCTTCCGTATCTGAAACAAGAAAAAACAGGATCACAATTTGTCAATATCAAATGCAAGTTAAAAAAACAAAATTGACCCTTCAGTCGTCAAAATTAAGCTCTAGTTCATTTTTCTATTTTTTTATTTTTTTTTTTGGTTAATAGCCACCCTAACACTTGAGGGACGTGAACTAGTAAAATAGAGAATCTCCTGGAAATATTTGTAAATACAAAACATAACAACATTCTTTTACAATAAGACTGAACTTAAAAGGATAAACTTTAACACGCAATAAAATGACGAGCACCAAAATCAACAAATAGACCACTAATAGACACTCTTGAGAAAGGATTGGCTTAAAAGATAACCTGAGTGTGCGCCAACACACGAACGACAGATGCATATTTCTTCAGTTTATCCAGCTGTGCCTGGATATCTTTCTTCCCCTCATCAGTCTCCAATCTTGCTGAGTATTTGGTGAAGGCTTTCTTCTTTGACTTGCACCAGTTTTTGTAGAACCTCCTCTTCACCTCCTCACTCAGATGTTGAGCCCAGACAGTGTTCAAGCACCGAAGGCCACGAGGGGTCTTCACATACCCAACCACGCCAACAATGACCATTGGTGGTGTTTCAATTACTGTAACGGCTTCGCATGTTTCCTTCTTGTGAAGCTCTGAAATCATTAATTGCAAATTGTTCAATTTATCAGCCACCAGTGAAAAACTTATTATCATTTATGTAAAATATAATAAAAGGGACGGATTTTGATAGCCTTGTGAGTCTACAAGAGATTATAAGTGAACAAAAAGGACAAAGCAGTAGATACATAAGTTGGTACAGGATGTTTGAGAAGCTAATCTTCAAAGGATTATTAAAGGAATCTGAAAGTTGGTAGAAAAGATCATTGTAGCAAATTCTGATTCATCACAACAATCAACAGATTATTCTACAATGTAAAGCGGGAGGAATTTGAATTAGAAAGTAGCTGCTGGTAGTGTTCTCGGGAAAGGGCAGTGTTCCTAAAAGGATAGAAGCAAATAGCTTATGATATGTGACAAGTAAATTTAACAGCCAATTGTGCTTAATATCTAAACAAATTCACAATGTTTATTCGAGTAAGCCCACTCTAAAAATAAGGCCATTAGACAGGCATATTTTCAAAATATTTATGAAACAAAATTTACTCGATCCAGGTTTCTCGACTTCTCTGACAATGTGGGTCATGCCAGCCTTGTAACCCAAGAAAGCAGTCAGCTTGCAGGGCTTGGTTGGATCATCCTTCGGGAAAGCCTTAACTGCAGTTATAAGAATCATATTAAAACCACTATATATGATAGCAAAACCACATTACAGGAACTAAACCCAAATACACAGATAATAACAATCCAGTGCAAATTGTGAGGTCAGTAGAAAAATCAATTGCACAGAAAATGCTTAATATAACACCATCAACACACAAATACATCGAAAAAAACATAAATCAAAGAAATAAAAACCCAAAAAACGTCAATAAGAAACACATTAGTAAAAAACTTATACGAACTCATACATTTCTTCTCATATCACGAATCAGTGCCACATTACGCGAAAAAGCAATTCCAAAGTTTATTCTTCAAAAAAAAAAAAACAAATAAAATCAGAGGGTTACCTTTTCCCCGGTGACGAGCAGCCCTCTTCCTCGGGAGGAAACCGAGAGACCCATGCCTTGGGTGCTCAAACTTCCTGTGAGACATTTCTCGCCTTCTTCACCACTGAAACAACAGACAGCATCTATTACATTCCATATAAAAAAAGATGGCATATATAGTAAATGACTTAGAGGTAGCTACAAAATTCAATTTTACATCAAATGAAAATTGAAAAATAAATAAGGAAACATAAAATACGAGCTAATTGGAAAACCAAAATGCGGCAAAATCACTGAACCCCTTCCAGAGTGTGTTCAACTGATAGAGATGAGAGTGGTACCTGTAGCTGCTAGGCTGCCAGAGAAGAAAAAACCCTACTTTCCTGAGTTCACTCAATTTATACCATTTGAACAACTATTGGGCTGGAATATTGGGTTTGAGACACTGCAAAGTTTGGGCCACATGATTCCTTCAAGCCCATTTAAAAACCCTTGATGAAACCAACTGGCCCATATGTAAGACCCACTTACACTTCCCGCACCATCAACCTCGAGCGCAAAAAATCTGGACAAGATTGTCACGGTGGAAATTGGTCTTCTCAGGATTATTTTATGGAAGTTGGCAAGTAATGTGTATATGGTAATGTTCATGTTAATGGCTGCAACTTGTGGATTGTGTGCAATGGTTACTACAAGCCCCATATGCCTAAACTGGAAAGATTAGATCCTGCAATTGGTATGGCATGAAAAAAAACAATTTTTCTTCAGCATCGGTTGATCCATGCACTTTATTCTATGAGCTCAAGAGTTGTTATTCATAGTTGTGTGGCGATTGTAATTTGTCTCATTGATTCACTTACATACTAAAATCAAGCATTCAAGATTTTTGTCATGTAACTCTCTTTTTAGAAAAGAGCTTAGCCAGTAGCTTCTGAGCTTTTAATTGGGGTCACATTTTTCAATTTCAATTACAAGTTACAATTTGTCTATTGATACTCGAAATAAATATTCATCATACTTTAAAGTGATTTCTTTCCATACAAAACTACAAAAGCGTTTGTCATTCATCAAAAGAATATTAATCAGAATATGAAGTCTAGAGCACTGTTGAGGATTTTATATATTTGTAATTTATCAGGACTAATCTCTTGTGGTGGCCTGCAATTCTCTCAAAAGTCATATATCCATGGGTATGAAATATGAATATCTCATATAATCCTAATGTGAATCATTAATTTTTCCTTGTTTTATCATTGTAACTTGCTCCTTATAAAATACAACCATAACCCATTTACAACTTCATGGAGAGAACCTGAAAATCAATATAACTTGAAAACGGTTAGTATGTGGCCTAAGAAAGTCTCATGTCTGAGTATTCGCATGTAAGCTTCTAACATCATTTTCTGAATATCTGGGATCCTTAATTCTGAGCATTATTGATGGAGACGAGCTTGCAATGGTTACAAATACGATCGACTTCGGGCGTTAATTTGATTATTTACGTTGCATTATTATTTACAACATTTAATTGAAATTATATTAACTTCATGATTAATTTAAGGTTTACTTCTAATATTAATTTTTTAAATTATATTATTTTTATATTTATATTTACAATATGGTTATGTATAATTTAATTTTAAATATTGTATTTTTTATTAAAGAAAAAATAAAAGCATAGCAAATATGTTATATGTTATATGTAAAAGGATATTTCGCTTTTGGCCCCATCACCCCCCTTTCATTTGTTTATGCCCAACTGTTTAGCAAAATCATAATTTATTGTTATGTCTCACCTTTTGAACTTTGCTCCAAAGTCTCACTCTCACCTAACAATTGAAGTCCACTATTTTAGACGAAAATGACATTTCATGTAATCAAGTACCATTATTTATTGCATTCAGTGCTTTTATTAATCTCAACTTTATTCTTTCACATCATATCTCTCCGTGTTCCTTTGCCTCTGTCAATTTCACTCATTTTTTTTTTTTATATATATCTACAGCCAATCAGCCATTCATGCATACTTCAGATTTCTTTTATTTTAATTTCTTTTTTCATTTGCAACAGAATTCTCAATTTTGTCTGAGAAAACGAGGAAAAAATAAAATGAATTGATTTAATTCCGGAAAAATCGGTCTGATAGGTAGTTTTTGTTTTGTTTTGTGTGTTTTGATGGCGTCGTGGAGGGTGATAGCATCAAGTTCACCGCCCAATCCGGATCTTCCACGTAAGCATACAACCTCCCCTTAAATCTCCACTACGATTAGAGCCGGCGGGTTTTCCATGGATGATATACTCCGCAACATTTACTCCGATTCCGATGCATTCGCTCAGGAGAACAACGCCGGTGACGGTGCCGGAGGAGGTGAAGAATCGGCCGCAGACGGTAGCGGCGAGGGAATGGGGAACGCGAACGGGAGCAAGACGGTGGACGAGATGTGGAGTGAAATTGTGAGCGGCAGCGCGGAGCCGAGGATGACTCTGGAGGATTTCCTGGCTAAGGCGGGGGCGGGGGACGAGGAGGATGCTAGGGTTCCGGAGGCGGAGGCGACGGTGGGGCCGGCGGTGTCCGGCGTCTTTGGGATGGACGCGGTCGTGATGAATCCCGCGGCGGCGGCCGTTCAATTTGCGCCTCCGCCGGCGATGTCCGTTCAAAACGGATTCGGCGTGGAGTTTGGGAGCGGGAGGGGTAGGAGGAGGGTGGCGGTGGAGGAGGCGCCGCTGGACAAGGCCACGCAGCAAAAGCAGAGGCGGATGATTAAGAACAGGGAATCTGCCGCTAGATCCAGGGAGCGAAAGCAGGTATTCTGCTTTTTGCTTTTTTTTCTTCTTTATTTTATTTACTACGATTTTTGTCTGGGTATAAGGAAATTGCGCTTATTTGTGTTTCCTGTTCAAAGGCCTACACGGTTGAGTTGGAGTCTTTGGTGACGCACCTCGAAGAAGAAAATGCTAGGCTTTTAAAAGAAGAGGTATGTATGGCTCCATTTTATTAATATGAAATTATATTAAAAACTTGGTTTAAACTATATGTACCAGTACTACTCAGGCTAGCATTTGAAGTCTCCTGAATGAAGTGGTATTTTTGGACAATTGTTTTTTTGCATAAATAAATAATATTGTGGTGGAAAGAAAACATCTTCACTCTTATGAAAGAAAACTGTGGTTCATGCCATCAAATCAAATTAATAGAAGGTGGACACTCGATAAATGAGGATTGTATAGATCAACACTTAAGAAATTTATACTTTTGAGGTGAAAAGAGGAGTGATGAATGCAAGCTACTTTATTGCGATTTTTCTTTTATTGTATCATATTCAAAACGGTTCTCAATAAACTTATATTCCCTTACAGGATGAATTGAACAAGAAGAGATACAAACAGGTATATACATCTCCTAATGTTTTCTTTTCCTTTGTCCGAATTTTCCTATATTCAGCCTTCAGCATGCATCTCAATTGTTTGTATTGTGATTGATTGCTCCTCTCTGTGTACATCTCTATGCTCTGCTTGCACTATTGACATTTATCTTTCAAATGCAAAGGCTTTTTATTTGGGCTCATGCTTTTTCTCCCTCACGTTTGGTATAATTTCATCGCATGATTGTTTATTTGACACAAAATACCAGCTACAGTTTTGGATTCATGTTTGTGCCTTGAACATCCAATGACCAAGGTGTTATTTTGCTGTAAGCTTGTATATACTTACATTGTAAATTGGTGTGCAGTCAACTTATGTCTCTTTTGAATTAGCATCACCTGCAAACAAAATTAGCCTAAAACATGAATTTTAGTTTGTACACTAAGTCACCAACTGCTCGCCACTCGCTAGTTAGAAACATTTACTTTATAAATTTATTCGCATCATACCCAGTTGCGCCTTTATGTTCCAATAGTTAACTGTATTTACCTCCCAATTGAAATGATCAAACCACCCTTTACATTTCTCAGAATTGCAAATAGCCCGCCACTATGTTTATCATTTGCAATATCATACTGAACTACCCATGTAGCTAAAAATATCAATGTAGCTAATGGTACTAAGATTTTAGACTTTAGAGGCTATGTAAACATGACTGGAGTTTTATCTTCATTTTGTTTCTCTTTTCTGGTCTTCATTCCTTTTAGGTGGCTTAACCTAATATCGGTGTTTCTCTTAATGTATGCTTTTGGATAACAGTGACCGGTCTTGACAAGTGAATCACTGGATTGATTCCTGTTTTACTTTTGTTGTATCCTCGCTTATCGTGCATTTCAAACCTAAAATTAAATATTTGCTTGTCTAAAAAAATTGCAGCTCATTGAGAACCTAATTCCGCTCGTGGAAAAGAGAAGGCCCCCGAAGGTTTTGAGGAGAGTGCATTCCATGGAGTGGTAGGAGGTTTTCTAGTCAATGGGCTGATGATAAGGTAGAAAGGCTAATACAGAAACTAGTTATTTTGTCCAGCAAATGGGAGCCTTAGTAATGTCGCAGGAGGACATTCCGGCAAGGGATCTACAGATGGACATTATTTTCTTATTTTGATATTCATTTTGTTGGGGGATTGAGAGATGCAGTTTGAGATTTCAAACTCAAAAGAACTGAACTCGTCTGCAGGCAGGTTGAGAAAACATATTTATTTATATATCTGTAGTTAATTCCAGTAGCAAGGTTTTTGTTGATAGCCATGTGTTTCACATTGTTTCATAAAATTCAATATTTTCTAAATTTTTATCTACAGTAATTCATCGGTCATCTTTTGAACGAAAACTAATAAATATTAGGAGTTGGTTGAGATGAATGTAGAGTTATGGTTGAGATCGACATCTTTATTTCTAATGTTGCTAATATTTTATTGTTAAATCACTCACATTCAGACATCTATACATATATGTGTATCTAATAGTAAAAATTTCAGTGTCAACGTGCCCACCTCAATAGTATCGAATTTGTCCTACTTCATAACAAATTCTGCTTGTGGTTTTGATAATTTGTAGTAGTGATTTGATTGTTCTGATGATGGTGTCATTTTCTCATGATTAATGATTTTGTTCACCCTGTCCTGTCTCCCACATGGTGGTTTTTAACCACGTCACCAGATTAGAGGGACAAATAAAGCAGCGCAGCCTAATTAATAGCGAACGCATATAATTGCTCCCACAAAGAGCTGCGTCCAAACATAATCCATAAAGTACTTCAGAATAAATAATTAAATATCCATATATTATATATACCTTGGACCCAAACAATGATCAATAAATTTATAGAATAAATAAACAAATGATCAGTTTTAACCCACACAGGAATGTCATGCACCAGTATATGTTTTTCTTAATAAAAATTATATTTTCTATCTCGTCACACGCGATTTCATTTTTCGTTTCCTTCAGTAGTAAATTACAGTGTTCACAGTACAAGTACAAGTACAAGTTGCAAGAAATGCAGCAGATAAGTTTGTGTTGTCATCATGTTTCTTGAAAATGTTGTAGCCGCTTCGTGTTTTGAGGTCCATAGTTGAAATCCATTAAAAAAAAAAGACCTGCGAAATACTGCAACAAACAGGGACGTAAATTCGATGCACGGGAGCCATTCTTACACGAAACACTAAAGAAAGGTAAAAAAACGAATATCAGCAACAATCTGTCAAATTTCAAAACCAGAAAGACGCTCAGGTGACAAAAAAAAAAAAAAAATCGAATGATTGAAGCAAAATTATGGCAGAAAGTGATCAGCTAAAGTATATTAAGTCTTCAGACCATCCGAGCAAAGATCCCTAATCACTGGACAATTTCATCCAAGTAAAAGTTCAAAAATCAATGCATTATGAAGAAGAAAATGAAAATTTACTATTCCAGAAATGTGGAACATAGCTCATGCACTCATAAGCAGAGAATATATTCTCTGTCGTGTTTGGATATGGTATAAACAAGAACACATTGCCTCAACATGTCAGTGTATGAGAAAATCCAAAACTATAGAAAAAGGCAACTACACTAACCTTGCCCCCATTAAAAAAAATGCAAATAGACAATGTGATAGATAATTAGTTGCTAGAACTGCAAAAGCTTAGAACGGTTTTATAACTGAAATTGATATTAAGAATTGAAAACCAATGAAATAAGGAGTATCTAGAAGCTTTCACCTGATCATGAGGATAATCTTCTAAAAAACCTCAAGGCACACAGAAGCTAAACAAAAAGATGAGCTATACACTTGAAAAAGTTATGAGGAAATAATGCACATCATCAGAATCTCAATAACGTGTGACATACTTCAAAACAAAAAGATGTTAGATGCACTTAACATTAAAGGTAATTTAGGATACTTTACTAGTCACTCCCACTGACTACTTAGTTTAGCATACAATCATGTCATTTGGAACAACCAAAAATTCATGCTAAGAACTCGCATGTCAATCCATTTAAAAGGAAAAACAAACAATACATAACTGTCGAAAGACTTGTTTTTATACACCTGCTCCTCATGGAAAAATCATGCATATCAAAATACATTCGTATTAACAGATTAATTAAAAACTGGAATACGTCAATCCTGAAGACCTCATGCCTAATTCAACAACCAGAACCATACAACAAAACACACATTGATTTTACAANAAGGTACAGTAACACTTAGTTTTACGAAAAATAAAATTAATTACCAGTAGAGAAAAATCTGGCTCCATCCACTTCTTCACTTAAATAAGCTTTGTAAAAAAAGGATATTTGCATCATGGTTCAGTACCCTTCCCCAACAACTCGATACCCACTGCTCGGCAATTCATGACCTTTCTAAACGTCTCCCTCAGCTTACGCTCCAAAGGATCGAGCCCACTCTTGCAAACTTCGCAAACACCCGACAGCTCACTCACATTCTCATTCACCTCATTCTTAATCTCCTCCAGCAACGGAAACTGTGCTGCATCCATCAAATCCGTCATTCGGTGCACCGACTTTTCGATCCGATAAATCTCCCTCAACAGCCCACACGCATTACGCCTCTCCCTCTTCTTCGACTCGTCCAAAACCCGGCTTTGGATCACCAAAAGCGGCGCGCTCCAAGAAAACTGCCTCGGGATCGCGAAATGAACCTGCACTCCTCGATCCTGACAGGGGACAGCCGCCACAAGAACCCACAGAACAAACATTAGAACAAAACTCATCGAGAAAATGAGTACAGCTAAGCCGTTAGTGGCCGACACTTCGTTTGCTCGTGGGGGCAATAAATTATACGCAATCGACTGAAGCTGCTTGGAAGCCGACCAATTGTGGGACACGCTCCAAGAAAGTGACCTGGCATGGCCAGACGACGGGCCCCGCTGCTGATGTGGCTCTTTCCCCTTGCGGCCGAACGAACGGTTTCGGCCCGAGAAAACCGGGCCCCCGTCTTTCTCGTCTAGCATTAGAAGGGCCAAGTCCATGAGGGCTTTCCGGGCCCGCCGGAATTGGCCTTCGCCGGAAGTCTTCTTTTGGGAGTCGAGCGCGCAAACGATGATTTCGAGATTCTTTTGCCAGAGGCGGATGGTCTCGACCGCGTCTCGAGCTGCGTTGAAGACATCCATGGCTTTTATCGCGCGTTCGAAGTAGTCGGATGCCAGCCTGTCGGCGGGGGGTTTCGAGAGGAGGGATTTGTTTTGGGACAGTATGGAAGTGAAATCCTCCAGACAGGCGGTGAATGCATCGAGAAGCTTGTGTATCCAGGAAATCGAGAGGAGTTCGTCGGAGTTTGCTTTGGATAGGTCGTTGAAACGGGAGAGGATTTGGTTTTGGAAGGAGTCGAGGTTTTGGATGTTTGAATCGTGGGGAGTTTCAGAGTGGACCTGATCGGCACGGATGGTTAGGATCGAGCGGCGGAAGGAGGCGAAAGGGATTGGGCCGTGGCCGTCGGATGAAGGCATTGTTCAAGCCAGAATGGATTTATCCAGAAATCCTATGTGACAAAAAATAAATAAATAAAAGGAAAGGAAGAATAAATAAGTTTTAGGATTGGATGAAACTTTAATTGGAATCGGTTACTAGATATTGAAAGGGGGTAACTTTGAAATCTTGGAACCAATACTCAACTAAATCCGGTTGTGTGACTGGGAAAATATGAAATCTTGTTAAGGCAAGCAGGCTTCATTGAGAATTCACATAATACAGTTTCGAAAGCATATAATTTTGACTTAAAATTAACACCTCAAAAATACAGTTTCCAAAGCATATGATTTTGACTTAGATTAACATCTCAAAGCAAATACAATCCACAAGCCATTCGTTCATAAAACATGTGAAAAACAAACAAATGTTAGAGACCCAAATAAATTTAGTTGATAAATCATCAAATCTCACGATCAAGGTCGAAACTTTCCGAATGTCACCGGACAGGAAAAGAAAAGGAAAAATCAGTCTGATTAAAAAAAAATACCAATTTTGGAACAAGAATCGAAACCCAGATCAAGAACTATCTCAAAACAGATCTTTACGAAGGCCCAAGTAAAAATAAACAAAAAATAATGTTTGGCAAAATTCCAATGAACAGGATGGGATTGCACGAAGGTACCTTGATGCGCTTACGGTTATACAAATGCCCGCCTGAAGAAAAACAATCACTGGAAACGTAAAGATGGAAAATTTGAAGGAAAGTGGATTTTCGAAACCCTAGCGCAGGACATGTAGACCCTGCACACAATGAAAGGGGGAAACTGAAACAAAAATTGACGCAAGGAAAAATTAAAATGGTCAAAGGAACAGAAAAAGACAAGTGTATTCATATTGGTGATTGTCCTAGTAAAGTCCGAATAAATTATTACTTTTATTTCTTTATTTCGTTTTTGTAAGGACAATACAGTAAACTACACAAAAAATAGCACTCTCGAATTTGAGTCCTACAGAAAATAAGTGAAGAATCATTATTAAAAAAAAATACACAAAAAATAATAGTAATAATACATGAGATTGAAGGCTCATATAGGAAAAATTAATGGGAAGAATTTTTATATGGTATCCAACATCTTATTTTCGCTTTTGGCACATAAAATTTCACTTAATCAATTCTTGTGCCAACATAAAATTAAGAAAAAAAATATTGAAAATTTGCTCGCTTTCTCACAAAAATGGAAGCAATATCTACCGAGGCGTGTGGAGATTGACTTCGGAAAAAGTCTGGTTCCAGCATGGGAATTTGCTATTGAGAGGGAGTAGTAGAGGAAAGTCAGATGCCAACAACTTTCTTCTCTGCTTGATCTCTCGAGCTGATCCGACACCAAGTCGGCCGCACCTCTAAGGACTCAATATGAAAGCTCAATTACATCGACCCGAATCTAACCCAATCTTGTAAGACCTTCTGTTACGAGTGAGCATCGGCCCCGGGAATCCCTTGCTTTTGGCTACGGTCTTTTTCTCCCTCTAAACAAATAATGAACAAAGACTACTGGAACGTCATGACAGTAATACCACGACAGATATACTTACCGACAAGAGAGAGCGAGACTGGCCAACCTAAGAGAGATAACGCAAGATTGACTCTCCCCTATCATTTGTTGGCCAGAAGAAAGTTTGGATTTCCCACGGTACAACCGAAGCGAAGCGAAGCGAAGTTCAATCAAAGATTCCACCACAACTGAAACTGAATCTGGATCAGGATCCGGGAAGAAGAAATGGCTAATTCAACCGAAGAGAAAGCAATAAATTGAAGGCTTATATGAGTTTAAAACATCAAATTGATTAAGGCTTATCGTTGCCCATGAAAAGGGAAAAAATGAGAGTTCACCCATCAAATTTGGACAATCGAGTTGGTGAAAATCGTCTATTGAAGTATTCGTCCCGCAGTCGTGCATCGCCAAAAATTTAGAAACTTCACTTGTGTTTTTCTGAATATGTAATGGTTTGATCAACATTTGAGAGATACTGTTGGATTCCTCGTTAAAAGAGCGTTTACAAATATTCAACGGTCGGATCTCCGGTGACATTTCAATTTACAACATAATTCTTTGATTTTTTTCGAAACTCTAATAGTGATTTAACAAAATTTGAGGTATCATATATGAAATGAAACATGTCGTTGGATATATCGAGTCGATAGTTTTAAAATGATATATATTTTTTAAAAATTAACTAGTAGTAGACGAATGACGGCTAATGGTGGTGGCTGGCAGTGGCAAATGGCAGCGAGATGATCGTATATTCAATTTTAGTACATTTATAATTTAGCTACCCTACTTTCTAGTTATTTCTATTATATACATGAGCTAGAAATTAAATACAATATAAGATTTTAATGGAATAAAATAAATTATAATTTAAATCAAAGTAAGAGTATAATATATATTTCGCATGTACGAGGTGTACGAGACAATGTATGAGGCAATTAACGTACTTTTTTTCCTCTTACATTAAATGTATAGTTGAGATTGAAGTTTTGTTCAATCTAATGGTGAGATGAGAAGATACTTATTATTAGGTATGTACAAGTGCCACCTGACCCTAGAAGGTCCCAACTATTTTCAATATATATGTCTAATGTTAGGTGGTTTAATAGTTAGGTCGTCGCACGCTTTTAATAATATATATACATGTACATATATATTTATATTTGAATATAAAATTTGAAAATATAGTATAAATAAAAGTATAATATTTCATAATATAAATATACATCTGTTAAGAAAGTATGATTCTCGTTAGGCTGCTAATAGTAGCTTTGTGGTTATAAATAAACTCTTTATCCTTCCTTCAGTAATTTTAGAGAGTCAAATCAATTAAAAATGCTCCAACAATCTCTCTAAATTGCCTCCTTTACTTGACAAGGGCGTGTTTGGATACAAATAAATCAAATTTTTACTGAGTTTTTTGGCAGATCATGATTAATTTTAAAAATATTAGTTTTGTTAATTTTTAATGGGATATTAAAATCCCTCCTTAATATAATTTGAAAATGTGTTGAGCCTAAATGGCTGGCTCGCACGCTTCGGAAGCTTACTTGACAACATTACATGCTTCGACTTTTGGTTCGGATAAAAATTAATACAATTATATTCTTTTGCTTAACTTGGTTCGGATAAAGTTTAATACAATTATATTAATCAAAATTAATACAATTATATATTATTTAGGATTCTTGGCCGGTGTATCCTATTAATCGGATATGCATTACAATTATATTAATCAAACTTAATACAATTATATATTATTTAGGATTCTTGGTCGTATTCGATTAATCGGATATGCATTGTTTTCTGAAGAAATTCTTTGCCGTGTATTAATCGGATTTTCTTATTCTGTACTTTTTGTTTTATCGCAAAATATGTGCGAGTTTAGCTTTTGTATAATTGTATCGATGATGGCTCACTCTGTTTCTCGTTTT
This sequence comes from Striga asiatica, assembly GCA_008636005.1. NCBI lineage: Eukaryota > Viridiplantae > Streptophyta > Magnoliopsida > Lamiales > Orobanchaceae > Striga > Striga asiatica. Next base: position 14,287 of record BKCP01005983.1, on the reverse strand, counting down.
TCTGTTGGGGTTTTGATATTTATATGCATGTATTTTACTTTCAGCACATAGCTTTTATTTTCCAGCAACTTTCTTTTTCTTCTCAATTTGTTTGATTATTTTTATTGCAGGCCTGTGATTGCTCTAGGTTATCCTCTGTAAGTTTCATTTTGGGTTATGTCTTTGATGTAAAAGTTAATTATCACATGTGATAGGTGACTGCGGTTTTTGACAGAATTTAGGATAAAATGGGATGATTGTAATGGTTGAAAATATTTAAGAATAAAAAGGAATTGTTATTAATTATGTTGAACTTTCAGGACAACTGTTTTCAACACAATTGAAGAAATAATATCGGCTAAAGAAACATGGAAAATATGCGTCCGTTGTGAGCTTGTATGGTTCAAACATGACAAGAACTAACCTGAAAATCGGAATAAAAAGGAATTGTGCTTATTAATTATGTTAAACTTTCAGGACAACTGTTTTCAACACAATTGAAGAAATAACATCGGCTAAAGGAACATGGAAAATACGCGTCCGTTGTGAGCTTGTATGGTTCAAACATGACAAGAACTAACCTGAAAATCTTGTTGAAATGGAGATTTGTGTCTTAGACGAAAAGGTACACGGTGGTTTCAATTCAATACCTTATCCTTCGTATGCACCTTCTGATTATTATCATATGAGCTATAGGTATTATAATTCGAGTTATTTTACTACATCAATTATTGTCAGTATATATATATATACTTGAATTGTAATTTGTTTGTGTTGGTTCTGGCATATCAACAATGCATTTTATCCTCTGCGTTATGTTTAAGAAATTTCTAGAAAATCTTTAATTTGGTATTATGTTGATAGAGTTACATTTGTTTTCCCCTGTAGATATACAAGATGATCAAATATAGTCTTTTGTTTTGCATTTATCTCAACAGTCAATTTCCTTTTCACTAATTCAACAAGCCTGAAAAAAAAATATTTAAACACAAATACCCATGTAAATACACGGGTGTTGAATTAGGAAGCATATGTCAAAATATTAATTTTTTTAAACTAAAATAGTTTAATTTTATATAAAACATTACTTTGGGTTTAATTTAAATTGTCAATTATATAGAGCCTGAATATTTTTGTTTTCTATTTTTGCACTTTTATACGACAACATGTGTTTTTTCTATTATTTATTGTTTTATATTTTTTTTTCCAAACAACTCGTGTAGTACACGAGTGTCGTACTAGTAATATTTAAAATAAAATAATAAAGTTGTTATGATGTAAAAGTATGAGAAAGATGATGTGAAATGATGGTGAGTTAATGAATATTAAATTAAAATTGATGCGATGTGTGAATGATTGATTGATATTATTTAATTATAAGTGTAGTTGAGATGATTTAAAATTGAGTTAAATTTGAGTGTAAATTGAGTATAAGTATTAATTTTTTAATAAGCAAACGCCCTCTATGCTTCCATTATTATTATTGAACATCGAGTTGGTATTGTTTAAAATATTGTAACGACAATCTTATGGGACAACTCATTGTACCCGGTTTAATTGGTATTTTGTCTTTAATATATACTAGTACAACACTCGTGTACTACATGAATATAGATCAATATACATATATATATATATGTATATATATCTATACATGGGCGGATCTAGCAAATTGAATGAGGTGGGGCCAAAATTTTGTGGTAACTGAAAAAACGAAAAAAAAAATAAAAAAATGGCACAATATAAGACATACAAAATTACCATTACATATAATTTTATTTTTTTACATAATTCAAAATGAAATATCAAAACACCCTACAATTTGTATATTTTAGTATTATTATCCATTCCAATTACTTTAAATGTGTTACCATTACATATAATTTTATTTTTTTACATAATTCAAAATGAAATATCAAAACACCCTACAATTTGTATATTTTAGTATTATTATCCATTCCAATTACTTTAAATGTGTTATTATCAATACAAATTTATTCATCTACCAACTGCAAACACATTAAGTTATATATATATGTCAAGATCTCATAATTAATTAATCACATGTCATACAATGTATGTCAATCCTTTAAAATATTAATACTCGCCGTGGGTAGGAGAGTGATCATATTTTTCGATGTTGGATGAAAGAATTTATTATAATTCAATCTCTTAGTTGATAAATTTATTATAATTATTATAATAGCATGCAAAGTCACGATAAATTTATTTAAAGATATAACGGATAAATAAGACATTGCAATATAAAAAAATTTATAAGAGAAAAAAGTGGAAAAAAAAAACCTAATTAATAAACAACTATATTAATAAATTATTTTTATAAAATCACTTAATTTATACTTATTTTCTTAAAAATATATATTATACAAAATATAAAATTCCTGGGGCCTTGGATCCGCCCGGTCTCTCTCTCTCTCTCTCTCTATATATATATATATATATAATAATAATAAAGTTTAAAAAGATGAATACAAAATATATCTTAATTTAAGTATATATACATTTTATACTTATATTTTAAAATTTTATATATATATAGGTAATTTTTAAATAATAAGTATATACTAAGTTGTTGACTTATTTGAAAACTACATTTTTAGTTTATTCATAATGAGATTCATATATTATATGTGACTTGTCAAATGATAACTTTTTAATCACATTAATCTAATATTTTTTTACCCATATCTTACGACATTGGATATCAATATTATTGAGTGCTACATGAGCTTAGTATAAATAAAAATACGTTTGAAACAAATATTTACTCCAACTCTATGAAATTGATTCTAAATTTTTCTAAGTTATTTCCGAACTGGATTGTAACTTTGTAAATTTCTTTTTGAGTTGATTGTTTTGTGCCAATGTTTATATTTATACAGTCAATTCAAGCAATTATTTTTATTTCAACTCATATATTTAAAATATATTGAAATATTTTAACACTCTAATATGATCACTTACAATTAATGTTATTATTTTTATTCATCTTTGTTAAAAATATAATTTTTTAAATAGTTTATAAATTTAATAAAATATGATACATTTATAATAAACTAATAATATTTTTTTTATACAACGGATACTAACTAACGTCGTATTGATGTTGCACTCTCTTGTAACGTTCCACTCTTTTAATTTTATGGAAATTGTCTTTTTTTTTTTATTCAAAATACTTATCTTTTCAAGGTTTGACATGATTTAANAAACTCTGCAAGAACATCACTTAATATCAATTGGTAAGGCATTTGAGTTCAATCTTCGACATATTCAGGTCAGTATAAATAGCAATTCACAATCCACCTAATTTTTTAGCCTGTTTTGGATCCATATAGCAGGAATGATAAAATATATCAGTAAAATACAACAAGATCAGTAAAATTTGCTTTGATGCGTGAAATTCTGCAAGAACAACAACAACAACAACAACATAGCCTTTAGTCTCAAGCAAGTCGGGGTAGGCTGAAACCCAAGAGAAACACAAAAAAGACTCGGACCAACTAGAATAATAATAAAAAAAAAAAAAAAAAATCTTAAAAATATCCAAACCTAGTTGACAATTAATGTGACAACTCCAAAACATAGATTTTTGACAACTAAGTATGTGAGTCTGCCACTAACGTTATGAAATTATATATAAGACATTAGTTAAATTTATAATATAAATATTATATAAAATTAATCTAATTAATGCTAAAAGTTTACTAAAAGTCAGCTAAGAATTAGAGCATGTTAAAATTAAGTGTTGCACTTTGAAATTAAGAAAAAAAATATTTATTAAAAATATTAATATTAATAAAAATAAAAATATGATATTTTCAGCACTTCAGCCAGAATTTTAGTCTGTAATTTAATTTTCAGTATAAAGCCAATATTGTTTTGGTATTTCTAAAAATACGGAACTATACCCAAATTTTTTATAGTTAAGGTTTTATTGCATGTGGTCACAATTAGTAATTTAATATTTGTACTTCTTACTTTATTTATATGTTATTTCTTATCATTTTATTTAACACTTTAATCAATTAGGGGGCGATTGTATATAAATTCTACAGTAAAAGACCAATCAAAACTCAAATTCAACTCAACTTTAACTCAACTCCACTATTTCTAATATTATCAATATAATTAAATAATATCAACCAATCATTCTTATACATCACGTCAACTTTAATTCACTATTCATCTACTCACATAATTTTAACTAACTATCACTCTCAATCATTTCCCTTACTTTTACACCAAATCAACTTTAATTATTTTATTTTAAATATTATTTTAATATATCCACTAACAATTAACCATACCACATTTTTTCAAATTTAACTATAGTTAAAAAATAACTAATTTTTTACTAGTTGAATTCATATCCAATCACCCCCTTAATATTTGTACAATATACTTTTTTGAAGTGATAAGAAGTAGAGAGTTGACAAAATAGAAAGGTTAGATAGAGAGCTAAAAATATATGAAATGAGAGCTTAGTAAGTCAATATTAAAAAGATTAATACGAAGAGCGTTTTGAGTTGGTCTTAATTTAATTGAAATAGTAGACGGAAAATGACATTATTTTTTTCAATTAATGTTAAAATAAAAAGTCTTGCCTCATCGATATGAGATATGCATATAAGTATATATCATTACATTTCTGCTTTCCTGCCTGCACAGGAATTAGGGAATGTGTTGACATAAGATATTAATATAAGATGGTAGAGGATTGAAAAATCACCTCATCTTTTTACATGAATTGAATACATTTTAGTATTCAACAGTGAACGATTAACATATATATTTTTTCTTTTTTAAGTTGCCAATGCCAACCGTGGACATGAGCATTTTCCCTACGTTTTTAACTAGTTTTTNAAATAAAATGGAACTCTGTTTCTCGTGGTATCATTCGCCAAAATTTAATTGATACATTAGAATTTAGATGTGTTGTAACATAAAGAAACTTGATTTACTTGCATAATGTTAGAACTTTTTTCCATCATATATTAACATAAATAAATTTCTGAGATTCGGTAGGTGATAGTATTTTTTTTATGCTTAAAACTAATCACATGAGCCGATTTTTTATTAGGAAATTGGGTTGACAAAAAGGAGCAATATTACTAGAGACAAAACAAAAGTCCACGAGGTGCAATTGTCCGAATCGGTATAACAATATCTAATAACTAACTAGAAAAATACGGCTGTGTTAAACACAGCCGGCCCATATGATTTTAATTTTTTCTATTTTACTTTTTATAAGAAATCAGACCGGTGAGCCTGTTTTGTCATACATACATACACATAAAATGGTAATACAATTGTTAATTAATAAGTAAAATAAAAGGTTAATTAAAAGTAAAATAAAAAGTTAAATCTTACATTGAGTACTACAGTGAACATTTTATCCAAAAAGTCCAACAAATCAACAAATTACCAAAAAAATAGTAACATTAATCTAAAAATTCTTATTGCAAAAAAAAAAAAAAAGGATGCACTCTGAGAGGGATAGACCGCACTTAGGTTCAAACTTCGATGAGTAACTGGAGCATTTATTTTGGCATTAGTCTGCAGCTCAAAGCTGAGTCAGAATAGACGGAGTGTTAATTTTTAAATTTTCATGATTATATAAGATTTTAAACTAAGATCACAGGTCATACCGACTCTTCATCCCACCAAGCCTCTCTTGTTTCCTCTCCTTTAACTCCAATCCCACCACTGTAAAGAAGCCAATTTGTCCAATATTGCAAGGCCTCCACAATCCTTAATTAAAAAGATAGAATATTTTAAATCAGCAATACTGAAAGCATGAAAATATGCATATGAACACTGAACAGAACAACTTACTTTTGCTACTCAAATACAGATGGGTTGAACAAATATTGGGCAAAATACCAGGACAAAGCTGGAAGCCAACTGCTAATGATGAGAAGTATATAGGATAAAGCATCACCGCTATTGTATCCATATGCAAGGTATTTAACAAATAGTAGCGTATGACAAAAATCAAAGGTGAAAGATTAGCCATCAATACCTAATATCTCTCTAGATTTCTCCTGGGCCTGTGCACTGGAAGCTCCCGCCAGAGCCTCGCAGTGTGTCGCCCTTTATGTCCCCGCCTCGTCGGGTCTCGCTCTGTCTGTCACGTCAAAACCGAAAGTGCCGAAATAACAGACAGAAAAAAAAAAATCGAAGAATTTGAAACAAACGGCATAAGGCTATGTTTGGTTCAACGGAGGGAAAGGGAGGGGAGGGATTTTAATGGAGGGGAGGGAAGGGGATATAAATTTTACCTTGTTTGGAAGGATTTTGTTGGAGGATAAAATGGCAAACCTTGTATGGTTAGATAATGAAAGGGGAGGGAAAATAATGTTAGAATGACAAATGTATCCTTAATGATGTTAAAATAAAAATTAAAATATTATATATGACAAGGATAAAATTGTAATTGAGTGTCTTAATATTTTCCCTCCCCTCCAAATTCCCCCAAAATTGGAGGGGGAGCCATTTTCCTCTGCGCATGAATTAGAGGGGAAAATCTCATCCCCTCCCCTCCACAAAAGAGTGAACCAAACAGAAGAAAATTAAAAGTTTCCCTCACCTCCCTTCCCCTCCCCTCTGATTCCCTTGAACCAAACACTACGTAAAATTGAAGGCGGCGATGTCAAGCCTAATTCCATCGCCAGTAAATAGGGTGGCCCGAATCAGAGGCGGCGGATGAGAAACCTAGGGTTTGCGGAGGAGGAGAATCCACCGAGTCGGCTCAGGGCGAGTCGGACTCCGCCGCCTTGAACAAGACGTTGTCTTTGATTAGGCTGGTTGGATTGCCGTCGATTTCCATGAATAGGGCTGCTACTGTGTGTGAGCTGAGAATAACCGTGTACTGTACGTGGTGTGTGAATGACGTTTGAGACGAATTGAGAAACTTCCCGACACATTTCTTATCTTTAATAAAAGTCCTTTTTTTTTTTTTCAAACGATAGATTATCTCATTCATAACACAACAAACAGATACACAATTGTCCTTACAATAACAATATCACAACAAAGCCGATCATTGGGAGAACCACACATGAGAGTGGCCTAGAGAATGGATCATCTCCATAAAAGGAAGAGAAGAAAAAAAACAGGGGTAAGGCAGTTATATGCAACCGAGGCCCTTACCCCTTCATACTAAAAGATACATAGTAGAAAAGCAGAAAGGATAAAATACAAAACGCAAACTAAAGCTCCTGAGGCCTGATCCCATTTGCCTCCTTATAAGATTTCCAATCTTTAACAGCTGCATAAACAATGGAAGGTGCAGGTCTTCTAATTTTTTTAAACACCCATAAGTTTCTACACTTCCATAACCACTAGAGTATGTAAGTGGATAATTGTAGTCTTGCCTCTGATGTGTCACTTTTATCCAGCTGACATACTTGCCACCACCAGGACTTGAAAGATTCATTCTGCTTTGGCCCCTCCCAGCTGACTGGTGCTAGCTTCCACACCTGTTTTGCTTGGTGGCATTGGAATAGTGTATGCTCAATTGATTCCTCAGCTTCTCCACAGACTGCACAGATCACATCTATCTCTACCCATCTGTTTCTTAAATTGAGGTTGACAGGTAAAGCACCAGAGTAACATTTCCATATGAAGTGTCTTACTTTACCCAGGACTTTAAGCTTCCATGTTCTAGTTCTAGCTTTTAGCTCACAGCTTCCTGAGTTACTTCCTTGTGGCAGGTTTATTTGAAGAAATTTCTCTGTGATCAGATGAGCATAGGTGGATTTAACTGAAAAAATGCCTTTTTGGTTTAGGTTACATGTCCATCTGTCAGGTTGGTTGGGGTTGAGAGTATTAATGCTAAGGATTGCTTCACAGGTACTTGGTGGAAATGTGTTCCTGACTTTTTGTTCATTCCAGTGGCAGCCATCAGAGGTCATTAGGTCTTTAACCCAGTTTAGTCTTCTGTCAATGCCCTCCAGAAGTGGGACAGGTTTGCCAATGTGATTGGGTATCCAGCGTTGATCCCATATCCTTGTATTGTGGCCACTTCTGATTTCCACTTGCATCCACTTCTCACATTTCTGCAAAACTGTTAGCCAGCTGCTCCATAGCCAAGATGCATTTTGCTGTCTGTGGGCATAAAAAATGGATGAGTTTGGAAAATATTTTGCTTTTAGTACTCTACATACCAGTGTATTGGGCTGAGTCACCAGTCTCCAAATCTGCTTTGATATAAGGGCAGTGTTGAATAATTGAATATCTTGAAAGCCTAAGCCTCCATGCCTTTTGCTCAGAGTTAGTTTGTCCCAAGAGATCCAGTGGATTCCTCTGTGCAAGACTATATTTTTGCTCCACCAGAATTGACTGCAAGTGCTTGCTATTTCCTTGCATAATCCCACTGGCAATACAAAACATGACATGGCAAAAATGGGGAGGGCATTTAACACAACTTTCATAAGAATTTCTTTACCTGCTGTGGATAACCATTTATTTTTCCAACCCAATATTCTTTTTTTAACCACTGTAAGGATGTATTCAAAAGACTCCCTTTTTGATTTACCAATACCTAGTAGAAGACCAAGATATCTGGTTGATGTGTGTATTTGAATTCCAGCTAGTATTTGGCAGCATTTGTCTTGTAGGTCTCTGGGAATGTTTTTGTTGAAAAATATAAAGGATTTAGCCCAATTGACATGTTGTCCTGTGAAGCAGTTATAAGCTTGTAGAATAGAGAGAATTTTATTAGCCTGAAATTCATCAGCTTTGCAGAATAAGAGAGTATCATCCGCAAATAATAAATGAGTGAGCAAGGGGCCACCTCTTGAAATTCTGATGCCCTTGTAATTCCCTTTTTCAGATTCATTATTAATTTTTGCTGATAAAAGTTCAGATATAATGATGAATAGATAGGGGGATAAGGGATCCCCCTGTCTGATTCCCCTTGATGCAGTAACAAAACCACTAACTTTGCCATTAAGATTGAAAGAGAATGTGGGAAATTGAATGCAAGCCATTATCCATTTAACAAACAAAGGAGAGAACCCCATCCTGATCATAGTTAACTGAATAGATTTCCATTCTACACTGTCAAAAGCTTTTGCCATGTCTAATTTTAAAGCCATGAAACAATTTTTCCCTGATCTATGTCTGTTCAAAAAGTGAAAAATTTCATGCCCCAATACTACATTATCAAGCAGCTGTCTGCCAGGTAAAAATGTTGCTTGATTTTCAGAAATACAGTCATTCAAACAATGCCTGAGTCTTAGTGCCAATATTTTGGAGATAATTTTATAAAAAACTGCACATAAACTGATAGGCCTATATTGCTTAATAGATGTAGGATTGTTACATTTAGGAATTAATGTGATGAGAGTGTGCTTCCAATACCTGAGAAGCTGGCTAGAAGAGAAAAAACTCTTAACTGCATAGCAAATGTCCTCCCCAATTATAGGCCAGAAGTGCTGGAAAAAAAGCCCTGTCATTCCATCTTCTCCAGGAGCTTTGCCAGGATGAATTGAAAACACTGCATTTTTTATGTCCTCATCCTCCACTGGAGCTGTAAGTGCCATATTCATGTCATCTGAAACTGTTTTTTGGATCAGGGGTAGTAGTTCATGACCTCTACTAGAACCAGTTGATGCAAACAACTTTTTATAATATTCTGCCACTAATTGCTCTATCTTCACAGGGTCCTCCTCAATGGTATTTTCTTCAGTTAGCAACCTTGCAATGGTATGCATTTTTCTCCTTTGAGCAGCATAGGCATGAAAAAATTTGGAGTTTTTGTCTCCTTCTTTGAACCAAAGTGTCCTAGCTTTCTGTTGCCAGTAAATTTCTTCAGAGAGGTTGGCTTCATCTATCTCCTTTTGAATTCTGTCCCAGGTTTCCCAATCCCTATCTCCCCCAGCTGTCCTTAATTCTTCCAATTGCAAGGTAAGTCTGTTGACTTTGATTGTATGGTCAGAATGGAAATATCTGCTCCAATTGAGTAGTGATTGTCTGGTTCTTTTGATTTTCTCCTTAATGATGTACATTGGTGTGCCTAATTGTTCTTCTCTCCAGGCTGATGTGACTTGCTCCCTTATCCCTTCTTTTTGAAGCCATCGTTTGTCAAATTGGAATCGTTTTTTGTGTTTGTTCATAGCTTCTTTGGTTTGAATGATGAGCATGCCATGATCTGATGCACTTCTGAACCAGTTGGTCACCTGAGTGGAGGGGAAGTGATGAAGCCATTCAAGTGGGGCAAACATTCTATCTAGGATCTCTTCTACAAAGCCTTCTCCTACTCGGTTATTAGCCCAAGTGAACTGTAGGCCTCTGTGAGTGATTTCCTGTACCCCCATGTTTGCCAAAAAATTGTTGAAACCCCAGCAGCTGGATTTTGATCTTGTTTTGCCTCCCTTTTTATCTTCTGGTTTACAAAGGTCGTTCCAATCGCCTGCCATGAACCACAATTTCCCCCATTTCCTTTTTTCATACTGTAGCAACTCCCATTGGGCTTCTCTGTCAGATTTATAGGAACTGAGGTAAACAAAAATTGCCCAGCATGGTACATTTAGCTGTTTATCCATATAATTCACTGCTATGAAAAAAGGTTGGCTTTGGATTTGAATAATCTCAGTACTGGAGTCCCACAGAAGTACCATACCACCTCTAGTTCCCCTGGGTGGAACAATATAGTGTCTGTCGTCATATCCCAGTTTGTAACACACTCTCTGAGTAAAGGTCATTGTTTTTTTTTTTTTTTTTTTTTTTTTTTTTTTTTTTTTTTTTTTTTTTTTTTTTTTTTTTTTTTTTTTTTTAATTTCAGATAGAAAAATAAGAGAAGGGTGGTGGATCCTTATGGATTCCTTGATCTGGGGAACTGTAGAGGGCCCACCCAGACCTCTACAGTTCCACACCAAGGCATTCATGGGGATGGTGAGGGCTCTTGAAGGCTGGCCCTCATCTCCTTTTCAGAAAAAGTTTTATGTTTTTTGTTTTGCTGTTCAAAAGGTAGGGAGTTATAAGAAAGAGAAGTACCAATGTGAGTTGTGTCTTCTCTGTGCCTCTTTGAAGTTGGTGTGCCTTGTTGAGTTTGGAGAGAATCTGAATCTTTTTTAGGCCTACTCTCCTTAGGATCCACCCTTTTCCAAGTTTTCACTATTGAGGTTTGCTGTTTGTGAGCCTGTTGCTCCATTTCTATTTCTTGATGATTAGCATTCTGAGTTTTAGTTTGTGGTTCCACCTCCATTCCTGGTTATTAGTGTTTGTAGGAGCTTCACTTGGTGGCTGGTGGATGGGGAGTGCTTTTGTGTAAATCATTAGATGCTTATCTAAGCTTGTTGATGGTTTTGCTCCTTCTTTGCAAGATGTACTGAAATCTTTGTCTGGAATGAATTGTGCATCATCTTTGGAACTGTCTATTTGTTCTGGAGATGGTTGCTTTGTAATGTCCTGGCTGTTTGTCATCTCATTGGTGTTGGATCGTGGCGCTTCTTGGTCTTTGATATGATCAGAAAAAGAGTTGGTATTGGTGCTATTCCAATTCTGGCTTTCCAAACCCTCAGCTGCTCGAAGCCACTCTCCAAACTGCCCCTCTTTCAAGGTCTTAGCTTTGACGTCCTCCATTCTTTGGTTGCAATTCTTCTCTATGTGTCCTATTTTTCCACAATAGAAGCAAAGATTTACCAAGCGTTTGTATTTGAAGGTAACTGTGACCAATTGTGATCCCAGTCGTATGGATGCACATCGTGGCAATGCTTCATTGATGTCCACTGTGACTAATAGTTTAATAAGCCTACCTCCATGGGGTCCTAGATTGCATACCAGAACATTTGACACAGACTTGAAAATTCTGGCAATTTTAAGTCCCACTTCCGTTGTTAACCAATCCAATGGTACATGATGAATTTGGACCCAAAAATTAATTTCTTTAAAGCATAAATCCGTACTTTTCAGTTTTTCATACCATGGTTTGAGTACGAGATATTGGTTTTCGAAGATCCAATTTGTGCCCCCTTCCACTTTGCTCAGATCCTCTTTGCTTCCAAAAATGAATTGGAAAAAGTTGGGCTCTAGTTCCCTTACCTCGACTGAGTGCTTCAATCGCCAAATTTGATTCATTGCTTTCTGAAGGCCCACTTGATTTGCGCGTTTATCTCATACAACTTTCCCAAAGAGACTAAGTTGACATTCCTCCTTGCTGGCTTTTACATCATCATCTCCAATGTCTATTATCTCATTTTCAAGTGTCGATAGGGAGAAGGCAATGGCCGACAAAAAATGAGCGAAAGAAAGAAAACAAAGGAATATCATCACAAAAAGAGCAGAAAATGACCATCGTACCCCCGAATTTTTTATTTTTATTTTTAAAAATGGAACACAAAAAGGCGGAAGGAAGCGGAATAAACGAATGGAGAGAGCAGACACGTGTCGACCAACCATGCACTCTCCAATTTTCTTATATAATAAATATACTAGGAATTTCTCGCACAACCGGCCCATAATACTAAAGTATTTATGTTTGAGGATGATACTTTCAAATTCTAAACAAATAGATCTAGAATTACATCAAAAGACTATCGAGAAAGAACTTATGCTCACAAATGCACATAAAAATATTGATAAAATAAATAAATTATTCGGCAAAAAATTGATCACACGCAGGAGAGTTAAAAAAACAACTTTTAGTTTTCAAAATCAAAGATAATTGGTCAAACATTAATTCTATTATGACCAATTTGTTATAAAACCTGCGACGCTTATTAATTGGTTTACAAACTATTTATTTTGCTTGTGTAATTAGTTTGACCACAAGAGGCCGCCAGTTATCTCAGTTTTAAACACGTACAGAATGCCAACCTATTTTGTAATAGATAGATATATCTGCTCAAATATGTTAAAATTTTATAAGAACATTTTATCATTCAAAAACAATTAATTACAACAATTTCGTCTTAAAGCCGATACATTTTCGTTTACAAAATGGAGAACATACTTGCAATTAAATAAATTATGATACACCAATTGACATGAGATGAGAGGAAGTTGATGGAAGGCAACAAATTAATATAAATTTCAGAATGAAAAGGGAAAAGTGGTTCCTCACATCCAAAGTCATTCACGTTTGAGATCGGTGGGTACTTTTCCAGACAAAAAAGAAACATCTAGCAACAAATAGAGAATATTAAAAATTAAATATTAGGCAACGTTGCCTAGAAGTAGAGGGATCAGCTCCCTTGGAAAATGAGTTGGAAAATTAAATAATCAGACCAATAAATAAAAAATTTAGCCCAAATAACACAGTCCAAAATGATGCTCTAGCCCAAATAAAATAACGTACAAATTGGCACAAAAAAATTAATAAAAATGATGCAATAATTACAAAACCATATAAAGGAGATGTAGAGTCGGCCACGTGTCACCTAATCAACTCATACATGAAATCATAATAGTCATTACATCCCTATCCTTAACTTTTATATTAATTGGATATAGAGGAACATTTATTGTGTAGATAAAATAATTTACAACATAAACAAAATAAAATATTAATACTGCTCACGGGGCATGCAAACGCAAAATTAAAGGAGTTATAATACCTCCTCTCCATAGAATGCATCCGTCGAAAAAAAAAAACAAAAGATTTACTTGAGACAACTCAGGTGAAGATAGATAAAATAACCACGTTAAAATTATTGCATCCCGAAACCGGGACGACATTTGTCATTTAATGGAAGAACAAAGAAAAAAAGAAAATAAATAAAAGGATGTACCAAAATGAAAAGGAAATTTTGAAAATTGCACACAATGGAGCAAAGACGGAAAAAAAATATAAATATTATTAATAAATAAAAATAATAGAAAGTCCAGCCCAAGTGGAGAGTCCAAACAGCCCAAAACAAAAGCTTTGCATAATGAGGCCCAGGAACGGCCACCACGAGGCAAATGAAAAGGAAAAAAAACTAAAAAGGTGATCTCACCAAAAATTTTTAGGGGCGCACACCAAAATTTTTTATGCAGCCACATGGCACCCCAGAAGGCCCTCAACCTACGTTTATTAAGATGTAGAAGGAAGAAGGTAGATTACAAGTTTCAGCCAGTGCCAAATTATATAATCTAAACTAGTTTATGATCACAGTCGGGTCCAATTTCAGATATTAAAATATTTAAATTAAAAAGTACGTGAATATTATATAAGTCGTAATTGCTTGTATTTTATTGAAAGAATATGAAACGAATTCTATATGCATACCTTGGGAAAATTGTTAGTGCACGTGAGGAGAAAAATTCTAAAATTGCTGAATTAACGAATTACAAAAGATTT
>BKCP01005972.1:429505-454750 GCA_008636005.1 Striga asiatica | reverse complement strand
AAAGACAACTAACCTAGCATCAGACAACTAACCTAGCAACAAAACACAACTAACCTAGCAACAAAAGACAACAAACTAGCAGCAAGAAAGAAATAACCTAGCAACAAAAGACAACTAACCTAGCAACGAGAAAGAAATAACCTAGCAACAAAAGACAACAAACCTAGCAGCACGAAAAAACTAACCTAGCAACAAAAAACAACTAACCTAGCAGCAAGAAAGAAACCTAGACACAATATGCTCTCCCTTCTCTCTAACTTTCTCTCTCTACCAATTTCTTCCGACCACCGTCACTGCCCTCTAGCTTCTCCACCGGTAGCCGTCGGCGGCGGCTTGCTCCGGCAAGCTGCTGCAACCTCCGCCATCTCCTATTACCACCATGTCACCCCCGCCAGTCTCAACACCTCCGGCAGACCCAACTCTTCCCTCGACCTCCTGCTCGACAGATTTCAAAAACTTTTTTTATTACCGGAATTTAATATCGCGCTCCTGGATTTCATAAGAAATCAACTCCCAGCCCATATTCGGGAAGAAGGAGGAAGTCCGTCGGAGACCCACCCGACCTTTGCAGGCGCCACTTCAAACGCTGTCAAGGCACCGCGCTCCGCTACTCCGCTGGTCTCATGTGGTGCGCCGACCCCCGTACAGTTTTCAGAACACGTCACCTCCTCCGTCAATGGCAGCTCTCCTGCTCTCAAGAGATCGAAATCAACAACTGAGGTAACGAAAGTGTCGTTGTCTTGAATTAACAACTCAAAATTAAATACAGCTGATGTGAATTAAACAAAGATAAACGTTCAATTTGATTTTATTTGTTATATTCACAAGAGTACAGGAGTCGGTTATGTGTTGAAAACCGAGATCATCATAAGTCCGTGTACAATGTGTTGGAAAAAGAAAAAAGGAAGAAGCCCCCGTACTATCATAAATTCTGCTATTTATAGTACAGTAATTTTTGTCTTCTTGCTCGAAATGGATAAAGACGCATTTAATGTTGAGCTGCTTCATTTTAAGCGGTGGGAAACATCAATGATTGCCTTTTCATTTTGTTGGTCCAATCAGATGCTTCGAGCTAACTTTACGATAGTCGGTTTACTTATATTTGTTTCGATAGTCGGTTTCTTTGACAGTCTTCGGAAGTCGGTAATTAATAAATACTGCCTTGTAACCGACTTGTCTTAAGTCCACCCTTTTTCTGAAAGATTATCTCATAAATAAAGCGATTAATCTCTGTCTTCAATCTCTCAATCAAGTCGGATATCAACAGTGAGGCCCCCGACATTAGCAGGTATTTAGAACTTTTTGAATAACTGCTGATGTCGTTTGTTGTTCTGCTTTATTCCGACTTGCTTTGCTTTGTTTACCGATAAGAGGACACTTTGCTGTATTTATAATTTCTCGTATGACATTTGGTCTGACATGGCGGCTCTCAAAAGATGTGTCCGCATTTAATGGGTCCAACGGATATAAGTGTGTAACGACATGGCGTTTCTGAGCGTGTCCACGTGTATTAATAATTGCTGTACCGTTACACCATTTCAAGACACGTCCGTTACACGCGCCGTTTCCAGATTTTGCCAACGGTAATAAATCAAAACCTTTAAATAGGCATTGATTTTGACTGCAAAGGGTTTCTTCACTTTTCATCTTCGGATTCTTCGCTTTTATTTCTCTGTTTATTTCCGTTCGAGTTTCTCTATCTTTATTTCATGTTGCTTGTGCGATTTTTTCATCTCTTCGTCAATTGATTGCAATCGATTCTTGGTAAGGCTTTGCCCCAATTTTTTCTGTTTTCTTGTTCTATTTCGAGTTTTCCTTCACTTTCATCGATTTCGAAAGAAATAATGTCTGCTCAAACTGAGGATAGTAGTAGTCGGACAATTTCCGATATTCCGATTTTGACCGATGAGGATTTGGAATTGCCTCTCGAGTATTATCGATGGGATCCCCTGTTGGTAAAACGACTAAACCTGAATAGAGATATTGTCGAGAAGGACAAACAAGTCGAAGAAGATGCAATGTCGCTTCCCGACTATTGGAGACGTCCAGCTCGGCGGTGGCCCGAACCAATCGATGAATACCGAGGAGAGCCAAGTATTTTGACCGATGCTGATATTGTCATCCTACGAGAAGAGGTTTATATCCCCTCCTCGGTTAAGTTATTTGCTCCTTATCCTGGGGAAAGGATCACTTGTCCGCCGCCGGGCTGTGTCGGCGTATTTGGTGATTCACTAAGATCAGGACTTTGGTTTCCTCTCCCTGCTTTAATTACGGACTATTTAAGAAATTGGGGAGTTGGCTTGTGTCAGATAGCGCCGAATTCATGGAAAAGAATTATTGGCCTTATGGTGTTGTTGAAGGAAAAGGGTTGGGACATGCCAACTGTTGATGAGATAAGGAGCCTTTATTCATTTAGGCGATGCGCGGATAGAAAAGTAGCAGATCCTTTGATTTGCTACGCTTGCGCAGGAAGACCCCAAGATGGATTGAAGATTGGCGAATTGATTACTGATATTCCCGAGTCACTCCACGGATTTCAAGAGGAGTGGTTATGGGTTGGAGGAGATTGGCAGACTCCGAATTTTTTGAAACCTTTAATTGATGGGATGACAATCCCTATCAATATTAATTCTGCAATTTGTAAGTTTTTGTTTGACTCCTTTTCACCGAGTTGTTCTGACTGCTTGCTTTTGTACTAACAGGTCCACACTTTGTTATTTGCAGCCAAGAGCAAGGGATCAAAACTCGGTTCAACTCTGAAATAAAGGATTACCGAGTTATTCAAGTTGAAAAAGGCCCAACGTAGCTTTAAGTTGATCCTGAAGAATACAAGATTGAAAGCTGCTGGTCTTTGTCCCGAAATTTCTGACAGTTTGTTTCAACCAGGTAAACTTGAATAAATTTTTGATCTTATGTGAAGTCGGTTGCTTGTGAGAGCCATAGTAACTCAGTTCTGTATTTGCAGTTTATTACCCTCTTATTGGAGTCCTCGGTTTCAAAACCACTCGCGACGCAAAGGCTTTTCGTCAAAAGAGTCCGAATTTGGACCTTCGAACCAAAGTCGGAAAGAGTAAGGAGTTGCGTTTATCCGGAATGGGTCGAAAAAAGTTGGTGAAAGCATATCTGGAGAACCCAATCATGAATCCTCCTAAAACCGATGCCGGTGATGGCGCGACGTCGGCGGTTGCTATTGAGATATCGCAACCAGATCCTTTAGCTGTTGCTGCGGCGGGTCCAATGGCTGCCATTGCTGCTGCTACTGCCAATTTATCCGAGATTGAGCCGGTTATTGAAACTATTCCAACAGAGATTCCGCCCGTCATTGAAATTGCTTCTGATGAGCCTGACGGTAACCGAGAAATTGTTGTTGAGCAAGATGTTCCAGTTACTCGGTCAAAGAAAAGACAAGCGGAAGGCGTTCCTGTTACAGAGGAACGAAGAAAAAAGAAGCACGATACGGGCGATCGAGGAAAGAAGAAGAAAGAACCTCTTGTTGATCGATCTTTCTTGCCTATTGATGAAGAAAGGTTCTTGAATTTTAGGCAGCCTCGGGAATCGGTCGAGAAGTGGTTCTCGATTTTTGAGTCAGTTGAGATTCCCGAGATTTCAAGTACGGTCGAACTACCTGGCCATGTCGTTGATGCTGCTCGGGTCCCAATGATGGTATGGGATCCGAGGTCCGAGATTGGCGTGTCGTCGCTTTCGAGTACATATAAGTTCAAATATGCAAAAGCTTGTCTCGGTCGCGCTCTGGTCAGCTTAATAATGGCCGAGGATGATTTCCGACTTAACGCGGCTCAAGTTGACGAGAAAAAACATACTCTGGAACTCAGAGATGGAGCTCTTGCATCTCTGAGAGAGGAAGCAATGGCGAAGGAAAAAGAATTACAGGCTAAAATTGCTGAGCAAAACGAGCAGCTTTTGATCGCTCAGAGCGAAACTGAGACTTTAAGGGCTGATAAAACTAGTCTTGATTCTGACGTGTTAAAACTGACAAGTCAAGTAATCACATCGGAACAGCGCGTCAAAATGCTTGAAGAACAGCTCTCTCGGTGTGAAAGTCTCCTTCGCAAAGAACAAGATGCTCACGAGGTGACTCGAAAAAGTCGGTCCGAAGTCGAGGATTTATTGAAGAAAGACCGAGATGCTCATCTTGCTAAACTCAGCAAACTGCAGGAAGAGAAGATATTTTGCTGAAAAAAAATACAATGATGGTCTCCGGGCTGGCAGAATTCTCGAGGCTGAGGCGAACAGACTCAAAACCAAGACCGATTCAGATTCTGACGATGAAGATCGAGAGTTTGAGATGAATACATGCCTCAATCTACGGTGGGTTATTGAGCGATTTGATGAGGGGTTGTATGATATCGAGGAAGTTCGACAATTTCTGCTTCACAAAATCAAGAGCCATAACTTCAACCTCTCAATTGCAACTGCTCACATTGAGGCTGATGAAGACGAAAAAGGTTTTTGCGAGGGGCTTCTTTCTTCTATTGGAGCTGAAGCGAGAAGTTCCGAGGCCCCTACACTGGACCGAGATAGGGAGGCTCGTCTTCGTCGATCTTTTGTCAACATGTTGCTTGAAGGTGAAAAGGAAAAGAAAACGGAGTTGGCCAACATATGCGTTAAGACTCTAGCTGAAGTGAGTCTAGAAGAAGAGCTTGAGAAGATGACTCCTGAACGACTTCGAATGGCAGTGTTGGCATTTTTGGAAAGGAAGGTCGCCGAGTTGTCTCAAAAAGCGGACGAACCAGTTGTTACCGAGGTGCCCAGAGGTGAGAATGAAGCTGTTTTGAACAAATACATCTCAGTAACTCTTACCGAGGTTGAGAAAGCTGCTAAGGCTGAAGAAGACCGTGTCTTCGACATCATTAGCCGTGTTATGTACGAGCAAATCTTGGAAAACGATGCAAAAGAGGCAGTGAAGGATAAGGAGGATCCAATAGTGAGCCAATGTTCAACAGAGCCGACAGAAAAGAACAATGACCCGACAAAGTCTACTTAATTGTTTTTTGTTTATTTTGTTTGTTTTGTGTTCTCGGTATGTCGAGACACATAATTTCTTTTGTATGGGATGATTTTATTTAGTATGAATGAAGCTTTCTTTTTACTTATTTTCATCCATAATTTATATCCAGCATGTCATTTTACTTTTGCTGAATATTTCAAGTGTTTAGAAGTCGGCCAAACTTAATTTTATAAGTGGACGCCACCTTTTTTTGATGGAAATTTGGATATTATCTTTTTTCAAATCAATCTTCAGAATTTGAATTTAAAAACTATCCAATTTAGATTTCAATTTGTCCATAACCTTCGCAAGTCACTGAACTTTGCTATTTGAAGGTTAATAGTTTGGTCGAGAAAGATATAACTTACCGAGTTAATAGGGCTCGGTTTAAAGTCGAAATATCTTTCTAAAATTTTAAGTATTAGTCTTGTCCAAGTTAAAGACTTGGCTATATAAAGACTAATTGTATACCAAGTTAGAGTGTCTCGGTTCTTTTCAAGAGACTCTTTAGCACACAATTTCATTATATTCATCAAAATGTGTACAGAGTCATATTTACATCATAAACATTCATTGGAAATACTTTTTCAAATAAACAGCATTCCACGGATATGGAAGAGTAAGTCCGTCTGGCTTCTCAAGTCGGTAGGTACCTTTTGGGAGTACTTGACTGATTTTGAATGGTCCTTCCCATTTTGGTTGTAAAGGCCCCAGATCTGGTCCAGTAATTCTTTTAAGTACTAGGTCACCAACTTGGAACGATTGCGGCTTGATTTTTGAGTTGATGTATCTTTCACTTCTCTGCTTATATGCAGCATTCTTAAGTTCTGCCATGAGTCGAGTTTCATCTAGAAGATCCAGGTTGGCTTTCAGATTTTCCGAGTTGGTTTCGTCTTGAAAATTCTTTACTCGGTAAGTAGGTGATCCGAGTTCGACAGGGATAATTGCTTCTGACCCATAAGTTAGAGAAAATGGAGTTTCACCTGTTGCATGACTAACTGTTGTTCTATAGGCCCACAGTACATTTGGCAATTCTTCAGGCCAGGCCCCTTTTGCCGCATTAAGTCGAACTTTTAAACCATTTTTAATAATCTTGTTAACTGCTTCAACTTGTCCATTGGATTGAGGATGATAGGGGTGAAGAAAACAAGTGCTTTATTTGATATTCTTCACAGAAAGCCTCAAGTCGTTTTCCTTCAAACTGTCGACCATTGTCGGTTATAATTGAACTTGGTACGCCAAACCGACATATGATCGACTTCCAAATAAAATCAATCACCTTCTGTTCGGTTATTGTAACTAATGGTTCAGCTTCAGCCCACTTGGTGAAATAATCAACAGCTACAATAGCGAAGCGAACACCTCCTTTTGCGGTCGAAAGTGGACCAATTATGTCAATCCCCCATCTAGCAAATGGCCACGGACTATAAATCGACTTTAGAGATTCTGGTGACTGATTAACATTCGGGGCAAATATTTGGCACTTCATGCATTTGCGGATCCAATTCATTGCATCCATCTTCAAAGTCGGCCAATAATAACCTTGTCGAAGTATTTTGTATGCCAATGCTCGCGCACCAGTGTGATTTCCACAAATTCCTTCATGAACCTCTTCAAGGACATATTTTGACTCTTGTTCAGTCAAGCATTTCAACAAGGGAACTGAATATCCTCTCTTATAAAGGATTCCATTATCCAGTGTAAACCGAGCTGCTCGAATTCGAAGAGCTCGAGCTTCTTTTGGATTTTGTGGTAAAGCTCCAGTTTCCAAGTATGTTATAATCGGTGTCATCCAAGTCGGTGATTCTTGTAACTCGGCGTTCATGGCTTCGACAAAAGCAACAGAAGGCATTTCTTAGTGACCGACTTGGATATATTCAACATTTTCCATTCCAGCACTCGATGCAAGTTTAGAAAGAGCGTCTGCTGGAATGTTTTGCGATCGGGGAATGTGTTCCAATTGAGCATTAAAGCAGGACATCATTTGCTTTACGAGTGTCAAATATGGTTGCAACCGAGGTTCTTTAACTTCAAATTCTCCATGGACTTGGTTCACTAGCAACTGTGAATCTGAGAACACCTTTAACTTATTTACATTCATAGATTCTGCGAGATTCAATCCGGATAATAGGGCCTCGTATTCAGCTTCATTATTCGTCGCCGAAAAAAGAAATTTGACAGAATGACAAAACATTTTATTCTGAGGATCTATCAGAATAACTCCTCCACCAGCTCGATGTTGTGTTAACGATCCATCAACATACAAAGTCCATGGTTGATTTTCATTAATCGTTTCAATAGCGGGAGTAAACTCGGCGATAAAGTCAGACAAAACTTGGGCTTTAATCGCAGTTCTCGGTTTATAATGAACATCATACTGACCGAGTTCAATGGCCCACTTAATCAGTCTTCCTGATGTGTCAGGTCGGTGTAAGATTGACTTTAATGGATAGGAAGTAAGTACCGTTACTGAATGCTCTTGGAAATAAGGACGTAATTTCCGAGCTGCGATGACAAGTGCATATGCTAATTTTTCCATCGGGGGATATCGCAACTCAGCTTCATGTAAAGCCTTACTGATGTAGTAAATTGGATATTGTTGATGTTCTTCTTCTCGGATAAGAACTGCGCTGATAGCAGAATCACTTACTCCCAGGTACAAGTACAGCATTTCTTCAGGCATTGGTTTCTGCAAAGTTGGAATCTGAAGAAGTATTTCTTTTAGCTTTTCTAGAGCTTGTTGACATTCTTCGGTCCATTCAAAGTGTTTTCCCTTCTTAATGGATTCAAAAAAGGGTTTGCACCGATCTGTTGATTTTGATATAAACCGATTTAAAGCAGCAAGTCGGCCGGTAAGGGCTTGGACACCTTTAACCGATGTGGGAGGCGTTAGATCCATAATGGCTTTTATCTTCAAGGGATTTGCTTCGATACCTCGTTGAGTCACAATGTATCCTAAGAATTTACCAGAACTGACACCAAAAGTGCATTTCTTAGGATTTAGCACCATTGAATACTCTCTTAGTATGTTGAACATCTCTTGCAAATGATCAATGTGATCGACTGCATGAACCGACTTAACTAACATGTCATCCACATAGACTTCCATAGTATGCCCGATGAGTTTGGCAAACATTTTGTTAACCAATCTTTGATATGTGGCCCCAGCATTTTTTAGACCGAATGGCATCATGGTATAACAATAAAGTCCTCGGGCTGAATAAAAAGATGTATGCTCTGCTTCTTCTGGATCCATGGGAATTTGATTATATCCCGAGTAGGCATCCATGAAACTCATTAATTCATGTCCAGCAGTGGCATCTACCATGTAATCGATATGAGGCAATGGATAACTATCTTTGGGACAAGCTTTGTTTAAGTCGGAAAAATCTATACATAGTCGCCATGCACCGGAACTCTTTTTCACCAGAACAGGATTTGATACCCAAGTCGGATATTTTGTTTCCTGGATGAACTTATTATCAATTAACTTCTGAACTTCTTCTTCAAGGGCTTTTTGTCGATCAGGACCGAGTTTACGTCGTTTTTGGATCACTGGTTTGATTGTTGGATCCAGATTAAGTCGGTGAGAAGCAACCTTTGGATCAATTCCTTTCATATCTTCATGTTTCCAGGCAAATACATCAGAATTAGCCTTGAGGAACTGAATGAGCCGAGTTCGTATCGGTTCTTCTAGGTTTGCCCCAATTTGAACTGACTTGTGACAGACAGGATCATCAATGAATATTACTTCAACTTCTTCTGATGGTTCAGCTCGTTCAAGTTTACTTTTCTCCTTGAATTAGGTTCGGGGATCAAGTTCATCTTCTTTGATTGGTTCCTTTCCTGGACGTTTCCCACGATCACAAGTCAAATCATTGCTTTATTTTTCTGATTCCACAGTCGGGTCAAGTTCCATCTCGGTGTTGATAGATTCCGAGTTGATAAGAGTTGAGTTTTCTTGACTTTGCTTGATACTTTCTATCATATGCATTGGTTGACATGGTTCATGCCAAGGCTTTACCCATACCATTCCACGAGCTTCGTATTGGTCCCCATAATGAGTTCCTTCTCCATAATTGGTGGGAAATTTCAAAGCATAGTGGAAGATCGAGACGGCTGCACGAAGTTTGTACAAAGCTGTCCTTCCAATGATGGCATTATATTGATTTTTAAGATCCATCACTTTGAATGTCTCCATAATGACTTTAGAAGCTTGTCCAGGGATTCCAAACCGAATTGGCATAGTAATTTCACCGAGGGTTGATGTAATCGTGCCATTAAAGCCTTGTACTTGATCTTTACAAGGTTTCAACTCGGCCGGATCAATTCCCATTTGTTCAAATGTACGTAATATTAAGATGCTTGAATACGCCCCTGTATCTACTAGTATACGATGTACCGGTATACCACAAATGGGTGCCGTTATTATTAGGGGGTCAGCGTGTGGGTGAGCAAAGTAACTAGCATCATCCACATTGAATGTTATGGGACAATTATTTCGAGCGTTAATCTTATCTCGGAGGTCGGTTGTCAAAACAGTTTTTCCTGCATAATAAGCCTTTCGGGCGTATGCCTTCGTCTGTCGCCGTGATTCAAACGACGTATTGCTACTGTTATTGACCCGAGTTACATGATGAGAATTGTCAGGATTATAGTATCCTCCTCGGTACATCATTTCAGTATTCTTCGATGAATTATTCTCTTCAGAGCTCATCATAAACACCTCTTTATCACTCGGTCTCACCCGTTTTGGATTAACTGTTCGTTCTTCGTCTTCATCGTCATCTGGTAAATCTGACAATCTTCCCTTTCGTTTATAATCTACATTTTTGGCAAACTTTTGGACTTGAGGATGCCCAATAAGTCGCAGTAAGGCAGAAAGTAAACCGAGGCATTCATCAGTATTATGACCTGCCGACTTGTGGTATGAACAATATCTCGTTTTATCAAGTCTTTCTTCAGGAGTTCGCACAGGCCGAGGGTCAGGAAGAATTCCTTTCCCTTTCAGTTCTTCAAATATAGTTGCTGCCCCTGCTGAAAATACCGTCTGATAGCTAGATTTGACTTCATTAAGATATTTAGTTCTAGCTTCTTGTACCTCCGGCATTTTAGGATTCCCGAATCGAGACTTATTCTGCTTGAAGAACTTGTTTTTCTTCTTCTTTGACTCTTGTCCGACATCCGACTTAGGTGAAGAGAAGTTGATATTTGGAACCGACATTGATTCTTCAGCTATAATATGTTGTTGAGCTCGAGCTAGAAAATCTTGAAACGAAGTCGGTTTATTCTGACAAATACTCCAACGGAACAATGAATTTGGCTTCAATCCAGCTATAGCTGTGACTAACAACGTTTCGGGATGACATTGTTCCATATTTTGTATGCGTTCGTTGAACCGAGTTATATAGTCTTTTACGCTCTCATCGTCTTTTTGTACGATATTTGCAATTGATT
This sequence comes from Striga asiatica, assembly GCA_008636005.1. Classification (NCBI taxonomy): domain Eukaryota; kingdom Viridiplantae; phylum Streptophyta; class Magnoliopsida; order Lamiales; family Orobanchaceae; genus Striga; species Striga asiatica. The sequence goes on along the minus strand of BKCP01005972.1, from coordinate 444,285 downwards.
CTTTGGGAATTAAAGAAACCCGGGCCCCAATAAAATGAGATCGAAAAGCCGTTCTCAATTGTTGCCATGTAGAGATTGAACACCGAGGTAAGGAATGGTACCACTTTTGAGCTCGAGGTCCCAAAGTTAATGAAAACATCCGACACCTGAGCGCTTCAGTTGCCCCATGTAGATCCATCCATGAAGTATATTGACCGAGATGAGCATCAGGATTGGAAGTTCCATCATATAAACCGATTTGTGGAACCTTTACCTTGGTTGGAAGAGGTTCCCTGGTCAAATGAGGGGCTAAAGGAGTCTCAACTTCTTGATACGTCCCTTCCATTGTTGGAATTTGTCGTCGTGATTCCTCATGGTTACCTCGTTGAGTTTCTAACTCAGCAATTCTTTTTCTTAACATTTCCAGCTCCTCAGATTCACGTCTTAAACGATTTCTTTCAATTAGACGACGTAACTCATTTTGCTCACGACGAATATGATTTTGTTCAAGAGTTCGTCGCAAATCAGACGGTTGATTGTGTTGTAATGTCTCTGGTAACGAAGGAGCTGGTTGCCGTGGTCGACGTCCGGAATGACTTTCTGCAGTGGCCTCCGATCGAACTGCTTCTGGAATATGAGTTTGTACAGGAACTACTCCACGGTTTTGAGATGCAACATCATGTTGTGATTCATGTGTGCGTGGATGAGAAGTTGCGTGTGATGTAGCAGGAATATCATTTCTTCGTGGAACTGGTGTTGAGTGAGTTTGAGGATTAATCGCTGCGGTTGGTTCTATTCTTGTTCGTGCCATAAAATCCGTTAAATTTTTCAAGAACTCTGGATCTTGAAACAGAATGGAATAATCAATTGATGTAGATGGCACGGCAGAATTTCCAGTTGTATGAGTTGGATGACGATTGATTCCAGTATCTGGATTTCGCTCATTTCGTCCAGAATTTGACATTGTTATTATATGTTGTATAGTAAACTCTCAGACAATCAACTGATCGGAGGTTCAGGCCCCTTCCTCTAGCGCCAAACTGTCGTTGTCTTGAATTAACAACTCAAAATTAAATACAGCTGATGTGAATTAAACAAAGATAAACGTTCAATTTGATTTTATTTGTTATATTCACAAGAGTACAGGAGTCGGTTATGTGTTGAAAACCGAGATCATCATAAGTCCGTGTACAATGTGTTGGAAAAAGAAAAAAGGAAAAAGCCCCCGTACTATCATAAATTCTGCTATTTATAGTACAGTAATTTTTGTCTTCTTGCTTGAAATGGATAAAGACGCATTTAATGTTGAGCTGCTTCATTTTAAGCGGTGGGAAACATCAATGATTGCCTTTTCATTTTGTTGGTCCAATCAGATGCTTCGAGCTAACTTTACGATAGTCGGTTTACTTATATTTGTTTCGATAGTCGGTTTCTTTGACAGTCTTCGGAAGTCGATAATTAATAAATACTGCCTTGTAACCGACTTGTCTTAAGTCCACCCTTTTTCTGAAAGATTATCTCATAAATAAAGCGATTAATCTCTGTGTTCAATCTCTCAATCAAGTCGGATATCAACAGAAAGAAGGATCCCTCCGTCGCCAAGATCCTTCAGGTTCATTGCCGACAGTGCTCCTGATGTCGAAATCTCCCTCTCAGTCAAAAGAAGAGTCCTTAGATCCGATCTGTACACTTGGAGGCGACCCGTTGAGGTGTTCAAACCCTCAGCTCTCTAACCCTCAGCTGGTAAGCCCTGGTTCATCCCCGAGGCCCATCACTCGAGCCCAACCCAGACAACCCGAAACCCAAGCCCATCTTTTGAGCCATCCCCGACCTAATCACAACCCTCTTCTGCCGCTCCTTACCCACACCCCCCCTCAGCCCATTCTCCATTTCAGCCCATCATTGGGCTTACCCCTCTTTGGGCCTGGTCAACCATCTAAACCGCAGCCCACCATCACCTTCTCTTCCCACCCTCATAACTCAAACCCCCAACCCGTTTCTCTAAAACCAAACCAACCTCAGCCCAATGATAAAACTCAACCACAGACCACACCAGCATCAGACTCAACTCAGCCCAACATCACACTCCAACCCACCAACTATCATTTATCTCCTGCCACAGCATCCACCCAGCTCGCCACCCGCCTTCAGACATCCCCCTCCACAACTATCCAGCCGACAACAGCCGTGATGTCTTCCGCCAGCGCCGGCGCCGGCGCTGGAGACGCCACCGGAAAATCAAAATCCGTCGGAAATCCTACCGGGAATATCCGTGAGTCAACTCCCTCGGCCGGAATTCTCGGTCCCCGACCAAACACACCTCCTCCGACCAACCAACTTGCCGGAGCTGCCACTCTTGCGGCCGAAAATTCTAATCCGGATGTCATGTATGTGAGAGAAGACGGTGTTGTGGTTGCGGGGCCAATCATGGCGTTGGCGGCTCATCTTTCCGGACCTCCCACGAACGGGACACCGCCGACGGGCCCCCCAACGGCAAACCCCGCTGCACCCGGATCTCTGCCGGGCACTTCCACTGGCCCGCTCTCTTTTCGAGAAGCTATTACGGGGAAGAGAGATGATGTTTCAGGCGGAAAGATTAACCCGCGGCCGATACCTAAGGAGTTTATCTTTGACGGGGACTATGACCACGCTTGCGGGACCATCATCCGCTCGGAGGCGAACAGAGTGAAGGTCCGATTCTCACAGGCCGAAGCTGACACCCTCACAGGTAAGTTAGCGAACACACTGGTCTTTAAGTTCACCTATGCTATCCCTCCCCCCCGAGACCTAGCTGCTGGATTAGGAAAATTGGGATTTAAGGGTAGGTTCTCATTTAAGTGGTATAACTTCAATCATCTTCTAGTCACTTTTAATCTCTCCGAAGATTATAATGAGGCATGGCTTAGGACTTCTATTTCTGTGTGTGGATGCCCAGCTAGGGTATTCAAGTACACTTCCGGGTTCAACCCGAAGACAGAGACGCCGGTCTTCCCCGTGTGGAGCCGCCTCCCTGGCCTTCCACCACATCTGTATGACCGGGATTCCATCACCACACTTGCTAAGTGTGTTGGAAAACCGGTCCGCATTGATGCCCCGACTGCACTCCAGTCCAGGGCTAATATGGCGCGGTTCTGTGTCGAGATTGATCTTAGAGTGGAGCCTATCCATGAGATTGAGATTGAGCAGGGTTCGGAGACCTTTGCTCAGCGGGTGATCTACGAGAAGATCCCCGCTTTCTGTTCCGCCTGCAGTCATGTCAGTCATATAGCGGCCGACTGCTATATCAGTGGCAATAAGCCACGACTCGCTCCACCTCAGCGCCGTCGTACGGCCCAGCTAGGACCCTCCAACAGCCGGAGGGAACCGAAGGGAAAGGGCAAAGGCCCTCTCCAGACACCCGGGTCCCGAAAGGGGGCCACGGATAAGGGCAAGGTGAAGATGGACGCCATTGCCCAAACTGGGAAAGATGCTCATCCTGACCAGTTAGACAGATTGATCATAGTTGGGCCCAAGGCCAAGGCTACGGGCTTTATTCCCAGAGAGACACTTCAGTCGGCCTTCAAGGCCAAACACTCGTTCTTTGCACCCCTCTCCCCTGAGTCAAAGGATGAGGCTGAGCCTTCCTCTAGGGACCCACACGGTCTCTCGGATCTTGGCCTTTTAGAGGACGACGACCTCCTAGTAGATGATCTAGAGTAGCCGGCCACTTCGCCCACTGGCCCGGGCACCCATTTATCTCATGACAGCATTCGTGATGCTGTTCCTTTGTCTGTCCTCCCACATAGCCAGGATTGCTCTCTGGAGATGAGGACAGCTCCTACCACCGCTTCCTCAAAAGGGGAATTGCCGGCTCACCTCCCCTCTGCGGAGATTGAGATTTCGACTGAGCCTATAGCTCTCCAGCCACACTCTGACGGCGAGCACCCGAGTGCTCTGTCGGATGGAGTCTCTTCCCCTCCCCTCTCTGAGCAGGTATGCGGTCTTAACCGCGCTCAGCATGACGTCTCGTGTGAGAGTTTTGCCTCCAGTGCTTTCGTGCACCATGACAGACAGGAGGCATGCCCGGACATGGGGCAGGCACCTAGTGTCAGTCTTGGTCAGACTGCTCAGCCTGACGATTCGCAGGCCACGAGCGCTTTCCGAGGGCGTTCCCCCTCGAATACCATACCCACTCCGCGCATGACGAGGCAGACCGTCTCTCCGGTTCTTCGTCAATCCTCTCGCCACATACCCCCTCCCTCAAGTGGTCTGACTCAGCCTCGCCACAGGCGGACCCCGTCCAGTGGCTCTTCTGATTGCTGATATGTCTATCACCTCCATTACCTGGAATGGACGGGGACTGGCTAATAGGGCCACTCTCGCTCACCTTCGCTCTCTCATTCGTGATCATAGATTGGATTTTGTCGGCTTTATTGAGCCGATGATTCGCACCCCTGACTTTGACTATTTCTCAAGTCGTCTTTGTTTCCATTCGGGCGTGGGTAACATTTCTCATAAGATCTTCTTCTTCCACTCGCGTGACTACACTTGTCGGGTCCTTCGGGACACCGATCAGGTGCTTCATGTCGAGCTTTCTGCTGTCCATCTCCCTGAGCCCATATATCACACTTTGGTTTACGCCAAATGTAATAGAGTCGGGAGACACGATCTGTGGGACACCCTGCGTGAGATTGCTGAGAGTATGGAGGGATTGCCATGGATGGTTAGTGGCAATTTCAACATCTTTCTGCACCCCGATGAGCGTGTGGGTGGCCGCACGGACCGGTCTCGGAAGATGTGGGACTTTGCTCAGACTGTGGTGGACTGTGAGTTGATAGATGCTGGATGTGAGGGTGAGCCCTTCATGTGGGTTAGGGACGACCTCAAAGAGAAGCTCGACCGTGCTTTGGTCTCTGAAGCGTGGTCGAAAGTGTTTGCGATCACGACCGTCACGCATCTCACTCGATTTGGGTCTGACCATTCACCACTCCTCATTAGGTGTCGCTTCTCGAGCACTCCCCGCCGCGCTTCCTTTAGGTTCCAGAACATGTGGGTTCGCCACCACTCTTTCCATGACACTGTCAGGGATTCCTAGCTTCAACCGACTGGGCTCTTCGGGATGTGCAATCTCGAAGCTAAGCTCGGCAGATTACGGCGTAGGTTGAGACAGTGGAACTGGGATGTTTTTGGAAACCTCCATCAGCGCCTTTCTGCGGCTCAGAGTGCGCACGCGGAGGCTGAGCGGGCCTATGACCTGGATCCCACTCCGGAGAATAGGACTGCGATGCACCGCTGCCACGCCGAGTACCAGCTCCGACTCCTTATGAAGGAGGATTTCTGGAAGCAGAAGGCGGCCGTTCGCTGGGTGGCAGAGGGCGAGCGGAACACTAGGTTCTTCCAGGGCTTCGTTAGACAGAAGCGTGCTAAGTCGTACATCCATAGTATTGAGGCAGATGGGTCATCCCTGACCCAGGAGTCTCAGATTCGGGAGTCGGCTGTTGCTCACTTCCAGACCCTCTTCACCTCTGACAGATGGTCCCTCGTTGCCCCGACCGTCTCTCTCTTCCCTACCATCCCTCCTTCGGTCGACCTTGTCGACCTCTGTGAGCTTCCGAGCAGGGAGAAGGTTAGGGATGCTGTTTTTGGGATTGATCCCAACAGCGTTTCTGGCCCCGATGGGTTCTCTTCCCTCTTCTATCAGGTCTGTTGGGATATAGTCGAGCCTGATGTTGAGGAGGCGGTATTGGATTTCTTCACCGGTCACCGGATGCCGAATTCCTTCACGGCTACCTCTGTCGTCTTGAGTCCCAAAAGACCCAATCCGAGCTCTTGGTCTGACTACAAGCCCATCAGCCTGTGTAACGTGACCAATAAGCTTATTTCGAAGATTCTTAACGGCCGTCTTTCCCCTATACTCCCTTCCCTCATCTCTCCGAACCAGAGTGGCTTCGTCAAGGATCGGGTCATTAGTGATAACATACTTTTGGCCCAGGAGATGATCCACGATATCTCCCATGCAGACTGGAAGCGGGCTCCGAACATTGCGCTGAAGCTAGATATGGCTAAGGCGTATGATAGAGTGGAGTGGCCGTTTCTTAGGGAGGCACTGGCTAGGATGGGATTCCCAAAGCGATGGATCAGCTTTGTAGAGGCGTGTGTGGAGCATTGCACGTTCTCGGTCTTGGTAAATGGCAGCCCCACAGATTTTTTTCCTTCATCTAGAGGCCTTAGACAGGGAGACCCCCTTTCCCCGTCCCTTTTTGTTCTTGTGGCGGACTACCTCTCTCGCTGCCTCGACGGCTTTATCCGCGACTATCCTCAGATGACATATAGCACCCATGGCTATGGTCCCCTCGTCTCGCACTTATCTTATGCGGATGACATCATCATCTTCACTCGTGCGAATGATGATGGGCTGATCGTGCTTATGCACCTTCTGGAGCATTATAGCTCGGTTACCGGCCAGCTGATCAGTGTGCAGAAGAGCACCTTCACCCTTTCCTCCTCCAGCGCGGAAAAGTGGGCTCAGCGAGTCCACGAGATTACTGGCTTTGCGCACGGCGACCTTCCCATTACCTACTTTGGTGCCCCTTTATATAAGGGCAACCTCACGAGAGCGCTCTTTGCGGGCATCAGGCAGAGGATTATCGATAGGATTTCTGGTTGGTCGCATAGACATCTTTCATTCGGTGGTCGGCTTGCTCTGATCAAGAGCACCCTTAGCTCCCTTCCGCTTCATTTACTTATGGTCCTCGACCCTCCTAGGTCCACCCTTGACGAGATTGACCAGATCATGGCTCGTTATTTCTGGGGTTACGAGCATGGTTCGGGGAGGGGGAGATGTACGCACTGGATGAGTTGGGACTCTATCTGCCGCCCTCTCCCTGAGGATGGCCTTGGCCTCTGTCGCCTTAGGGATATTGTTACTGCCTTCTCATACAAGTTGTGGTGGCGCTTCAGGGAAGGAAAGTCGCTTTGGGCCCAGTACCTTCGCGGCAAGTACTGGTCTAGACGCGCCAACCACCCTTGTTGGATAACGGCGGTTGCGCATGATAGCAGACAGTGGCGGCGTCTTACTAGGGTTGGTAGGTGCGCCCAGGATCACATTTTTTGGGTTTTGGGGGTTGGCGAGGTTAGTTTTTGGGATGAGTGGTGGTTAGGTGATAGGCCGCTGTCTAGAGATAGACAGGTGTCGCACTCCCCCTACCTGCTTGTGCGCGACCTTTGGACGGACGGGTCGTGGGATAGGGGGAAGCTTGATAGAGGGTTGGGCTCCGGGGCGGGTTTTAGTGAGCAGCTATTAGATAGGATCCAGCAGATACCCATCTCGGGGGACGGTTCGAATGGTATGAGGTGGAGACTTACATCATCGGGTGTGTTTTCTACTACCTCGGCTTGGGAGCAGATCTGGCTGAGAGATCGGCCGAATCTTCTCTTCGGAGCCATCTGGAGCGACCTTTTCACCCCTACCATATCTGTTTTCTTTTGGCGCCTCCTCTTGCGCCAGATACCCGTGGACACTGTGTTACATGCGAGGGGGATCTCCTTCCCCTCCCGATGTGTGTGTTGTTCTGAGACCGGACGTTATGAGACTGAGACCTTTACCCACCTTTTCTAGAGAGTGAGATTGTGAGGAGAGTGTGGGAGCATTTTGCTACTTGGACTCATATATCCCTACCCTCCACAGACAGTTTTTTTGAGCTCCTGATTTTTCTCTCACAGAGCACACACTTTAGACACGTGAGCTTCCTCATTCCTTGTCTGATCCTTTGGTTCACCTGGACAGAAAGGAATAGTGCGAAGCATAGGGATATTACTTTCTTGCTTTCTCACATTGTTTTGCAGGTGGAGAGACACGTTTCGCTCCTCACAGCGTTGGGCAGGCTTTCTGCACGTGAGTGGACAAGGCTGCAGGCCACCGCACCGCTACAGGGTGGCTCCCCCTCCGCCTGTTCGGTCCCCTCGGCCCAGAGCTGTTGTTTGGCTTCGACCCGACTCTCCTTGGGTCAAGCTGAACACCGATGGATCTTTCGATCGCCATAGCGGTACTGCCGGAGGAGGAGGTTTGATCCGGGACCACAGTGGAGCTCTTATCGCCGCCTTCCACACATCCCTTCAAGCATCCTCGAGCTACGATGCAGAGATTCAGGCATTACAGATCGACCTTCAGATTGCTGCCGACCTCTCTAGTCATATTTGGATTGAGCTGGACGCAGCGGCTGTCGTCACCCTCCTGGCCTCGGGTCATCAGGGCTCGTGGCAGATTCAACACCTACTTATGCGCATTAGAGATCTACTTCGGTCTGTCCATTACAGGATCACACACATCTTCCGTGAGGGGAACAAACCTGCTGATTACCTTGCCAGTCTTGGCGCTACCATACCAGACACGCACACGTATCAGACCTACACTGCTCCAATCCGTCTTCGCACGCTAGTTCGGATGGATCAGCTGGGATATCCATCGTTTTGATTCCAGTAGATTAGGTTTCTGGTTTTGGTCTTCTTAGACCATCCATTTATTCCGGGCACCTGTTAGCCCGATGACAGACCTTGTTCTATTTTCATTTTCTGTTTTCGTTTCTGTTTGGATTGTGAGACTATGTTGACACTTTGGGCCCCAGTTTCCGGGTCTTGATCTATGTACAGGTTGGGGATTCTGCCCAATCCCCCGCCCTTCCGGGGCGTTGTTTGTTTAAAAAAAAAACCTAGCAGCAAGAAAGAACTAACCTAGCAGCAAGAAATAAATAATCTAGCAACAAAAGACAACTAACCTAGCAGCATCAGACAATTAACCTAGCAGCAAGAAAGAACTAACCTAGCAACAAAAGACAACTAACCTAGCAGCAAGAAAAGAGTTAAGTAAGATAAAAAAAAAATGCTCTCACTTCTCTCTACATTTCTCTCTCTAGTATTTTCCAAACCCATCACCACCGTCAGCCTCCCTATCGCCACCGCCACTACAACCGCATAGTCGCCACCAGTCGCCGCCGCCGGCGGCCTGCCCCCGGGCCGCCGGGCCTTTCAGTTTTACCGACATCCATTGCGCAAACCCAACCTTCCTCACCTCTGCCGTCCCAACAACTCAAACAAACCACGGATTTGGAGCTCCTCCTCTCAAATCCAGATGTTATTGAAGTCCTCTCAGCTATTCTCGCAAAAACCCAAGCGGACAAATTGGCAAAAAGCAAAAACTCTGTAGAAAAGAAAAACAAAGAATTGGAAGATGGAGAAATAGCCGAAAGTCTCGAGACAAATCGGGCGGAGGTTTTATTGCCGGAATCCAAGGCAAAGACGTCTCAAGTGCATACCGAAAATGCCGCCTCACCGGCTGTCACACCACAAGGATCCCCGTCGCCCCAAATTGATGGGTCGGAGGTCTCGATTAGCCAGAAAACAGAAAAAAAAAGAGTCAACAAATGGGCAAACTGAAGCGTTGCTCTGTTTCGGACCACCCCCGCCGTCGTCGGTTGCCGACTTGTCGAAGACGATGACCACCGTCGCCGCACCCTCTGGTTTGACTGGGTCGACATCAGCGCCGGAACTTCAACAAGCAATCTCATTTTTTTTTGCCAATAATTCTCGGCCCGAAGAAGATAAGATTCCGCCTCCTGCGACTGAAAATAAGAGCAACCCAGTCGCCGGAAAATCAGTCTCCCGTCCGGTAGAAAAATGCTGGCCAGTCGCGTTTGGATCTTTTCCGAATAGTTCCACCTCGTCGGCCACACCAGTTCAAGCTAATGAAGACGGTGTAGCAAATAATGAAAACCCTCAGCTGCTCACGAATTTGGACCCAACACCATCACCTCACGTGGCCAAACATAATCCCACCTCATTTGGGCCCGATCCTAAGCCCAATTTTTCTTCCCACAATGGTCTGTCTCACCTTTGGGCCAAAACCAACATCTCCAACCCACATCACGTCCCAAATACCCACAGACATTAACGCACCCCAGTCCACTCTACAAAACAATTCTGTTAACCAAACGCTTTTGGGCCTAAGTGGACAAAACAGCTACATCAATCCTTTACCTCTCCAGCCCATCATCACCTCAACCAAGACAGCATCCTCCCTGCAGCACTCCACTCACGGCCATGATGCTTCAGTCAAACATGCGGCAGCCACCACCCACGGCGGCGACGGAGCTGGCCCAACCACCGGAAAATCCGTCACCGTCGGCAATCACGTCGGAAATATTCCAAAATCGGATTTTGCGGCCGAAATTCTAGGACCTCAGCCAAATTCTCACCCACCGGCCAATCTCATCGCCGGAGCAGCCCTCGCTATTGCCGATAAATCTGAATCGAACGTTTTGTATGTACGAGAAGACGGTGTTGCGGTTACGGGCCCTAACACGACAGTCACGGAAAATTTTTTCGGACAATCTCCGAAGCGGATACCGCCATCGGCTACGGACACGGCCATCCCTGTCACAACCGGGCCCCTCACGGCCTCAACCACTGCCCCACCTTCTTTTCGGGAGGCTATAACCGGAAAAAGAAATGACGCCTCGGGTGTCCTGCGCCAAACACCCAAGGAGTTCACATTTGATGGGAACTACGAACACGCTTGCGGAACCATCATCCGCTCGGAGGGGAACAAAGTGAAGGCTCGATACACTGAAGCTGAATCTGTCGCTCTTGCAGGTAAGCTAGCTAACACCCTGGTATTTAAGTTCTCATATGCTATCCCTGCCCCTCGAGATATATTTGCTGGTTTAGGCAAATTGGGTTTTAAGGGTAGAGTATCATCTAAGTGGTACAATTTCAACCATCTCCTAGTGTCTTTCCACCTTCCCGAGGATTATAACGAGGTCTGGCTTAAGACCTCCATTCATTTGTGTGGATGCCCAGCTAGGGTGTTCAAGTATTATGCCGGGTTTAACCCGAAGACGGAGGCGCCGGTTGTCCCCGTGTGGTGCCGCCTTCCCGGACTACCACACCATCTTTACGATCGTGCTGCCATCACTACACTAGCTAAGTGTATTGGGCAACCGATTCGTATCGACGCCCCGACGGCCCTTCAGACGAGGGCTAACGTGGCGCGATTTTGTGTCGAGATAGATTTGAGAGCTGAGCTCGTTCATGAGATTGAGATTCAACAGGGCTCGGAGTCTCTTGTTCAGCGGGTGATCTATGAGAAGATCCCCGCTTTCTGCACCTCGTGCAGCCACGTGGGACATGTTGCGGCCGATTGCTACATCAGTGGCAATAAGCCACGGCCCGCTATCCCGCAGCGCCACCGCGCGACTCAGCGGGGGCCCTCCACCAGCCGGAGGGACTCGAAGGGAAAGGGCAAAAGCCTTTTTCGCGAGCCCGAGACCCCGAAGGGGCCTAAGGATAAGGGCAAGGCTGTGATTGTAGATACTGCCCAAACTGGGAAGGATGCTCATCCTAACCAGCCTAAGCAGTTGGCCTTAGTGGGTCCCAAGCCCAAGTCCACGGGCTTTCTCCCTAGACAGACCTTACAGACGGCCTTCAAGGCCAACCACTCCTATTTTGCTATCCTATCCCCTGAGACAGAGAAGGAGTCTGCCCCTTCCTCCAGCAGGCCACCTAAGATTACCGACCTTACGATTCTGGATGACGATGACCTCCTTGGAGACGACATGGAACAGCCGGACGGCACGACCAGGAGAGAGTCCATCCATCTATCCGACGATAGTGCACGCGATGCCGGTCCTTCGACCGTGCGTGCATCTAGTCCGGTCCGATCTTCGGATTCGAGGGCTACTGCCGCCACCGCTCCCCCGAAAGGGGATGAGTCGGCCCACCCCATCCCTGCTGAGACTCGGAGCTCGGTCGAGCTGATAGCCAGCTCTCAGCCCCCTCCTACCGGCGAGCACCCGAGTGCTCTGCCTGTTGGACCCTCTCTTTCGCCCATCCCCGAGCAGATATGCGGGCTCAACCGCGCGCAGCACGACGTCTCGTGCGAGAGCTTCGCCTCTAGTGCTTTTCTTCACCTTGACAGACGGGAGACAGCCCCGGAGAGGGGACAACCCGCTAATGCTGCTATAGGTCAGTCTGTCCAGCCGGACGACTCACAGGCTACGAGTACATGCCGAGGCAGACAGGCCTCGAGGACCAGAGCCATGCAGCATACGAGACGGCGGACGATCTCCCCTGCTATTGGACCCTTCCGCCGCACGACACGACGGATGACTTCCCATTCTTTAGGTGGCCCGAATCAGCCTCGCCATAGGCGGACTACGTCCGGTGGCTCTTGCGACCGTTGATATGTCCATCACATCCATTACTTGAAATGGCCGTGGCCTGGCGAACAGGGCTACTCTTTCTCACCTTCATTCTCTCATTCGTGACCACAGAGTTGATTTTGTTGGCTTTATTGAGCCGATGATTCGCACTCCTTCTTTTGACCACTACTCGCGTCGTCTGGGCTTCCATTCGGGCGTGGGTAATATTTCGCACAAGATCTTCCTCTTCCACTCGCGTGACTACACATGTCGGGTCCTCCGCGACACCGATCAGGTTCTTCACGTAGAGATTTCCGCTGCCCATCTCCCGGAGCCCATCTTTCACACCTTGGTTTATGCCAAGTGTACTAGGGTCGGGCGATATGATCTTTGGGACACCCTGCGTGAGATTGCCGAGAGTATGGAGGGATTGCCATGGATGGTTAGTGGCGATTTCAACATCTTTCTGCATCCCGATGAGCGCGTGGGTGGCCGCACGGACAGATCCCGAGAGATGTGGGATTTTGCGCAGACTGTGGCGGACTGCGAGTTGCTTGATGCTGGACGCGAGGGTGAGCCCTTCACGTGGGTTAGGGACAACCTCAAGGAGAGGCTCGATCGTGCTTTAATTTCTGAAGCGTGGTCGAAGGTGTTTGCGGTCACGACCGTCACGCACCTCACTCGATTTGGGTCTGACCATTCACCCCTCCTCATTAGATGTCGTTTTTCGAGCACTCCTCGCCGCGCTTCCTTTAGGTTCCAAAACATGTGGGTTCGCCACCACTCCTTCCACGACACTGTCAGGGATTCCTGGCTTCAGCCGACTGGGCTCTTCGGGATGCGCAATCTCGAGGCGAAGCTCGGCAGACTGCGGCGTCGGTTGAGACAGTGGAACTGGGATGTTTTTGGAAACCTTCATCACCGCCTTACTGCAGCTCAGAGTGCGCATGCGTCGGCTGAGCGGGCCTATGACCTGGATCCCACTCCGGAGAATAGGACCGCCATGCACCGCTGCCACGCCGAGTACCAGCTCCGACTCCTTATGGAGGAGGACTTCTGGAAGCAGAAGGCGGCCGTTCGCTGGGTGGCCGAGGGCGAACGGAACACTAGGTTCTTCCAGGGCTACGTTAGGCAGAAGCGTGCTAAGTCGTACATCCATAGTATCGAGGCTGATGGGTCATCCTTGACCCAGGAGGCTCAGATTCGGGAGTCGGCTGTTGCTCACTTCCAGACCCTCTCACCTCAGACAGAGGGTCCCTCGTGGCCCCGAACGCTTCTTTTTTCCCCACCATCCCTCCTTCGGTCGATCTCATTGGCCTCTGCGAGCTCCCGAGCAGGGAGGAGGTTAGGGATGCTGTATTCGGGATTGATCCCAACAGCGTTTCTGGCCCGGATGGTTTCTCCTCCCTCTTCTATCAGGTCTGCTGGGATATTGTCGAGACTGACGTCCAGGAGGCGATGTTGGACTTTTTCTCCGGCCACCGGATGCCGGATTCCTTCACGTCTACCTCTGTCGTCTTGATCCCCAAACGACCCAACCCGACCTCTTGGTCCGATTACAGGCCCATCAGCCTGTGTAACGTGACCAACAAGCTCATTTTGAAGATTCTTAACGGCCGTCTTTCCCCTGTTCTCCCCTCTCTCATCTCTCCGAACCAGAGTGGATTCGTCAAGGATCGGGTCATTAGTGATAAATCCTTTTGGCCCAGGAGATGATCCACGACATCTCCCGAGCGGACTGGAAGCGGGCTCCGAATATCGCGCTGAAGCTGGACATGGCTAAGGCGTATGATAGGGTTGAGTGGCCGTTTCTTAGGGAGGCGTTGGCTAGGATGAAATTCCCTGAGCGCTGGATCAGCTTTGTGGAGGCGTGTGTGGAGCATTGCACGTTCTCGGTCCTGATTAATGGCAGCCCCACCGATTTCTTTTCCTCATCTAGAGGCCTTAGACAGGGCGACCCTCTTTCCCCTTCCCTCTTCGTTCTTGCGGCGGACTACCTCTCTCGCTGCCTTGACGGCTTCATCCGCGACTCTCCCCATATGATCTATAGCACCTGTGGCTATGGTCCTACCGTCTCTCACCTCTCTTACGCGGATGACATCATTATCTTCACCCGGGCGGATGATGATGGACTGGTCGAGCTCATGCGCCTTTTGGAGCACTATGGCTTGGTCACCGGTCAGCTGGTCAGTGTGCAGAAGAGCACCTTCATTCTTTCATCTGCCACAGTGGACAGGTGGGCCCAGCGGGTCCACGACATTACTGGCTTTGCGCGTGGCGACCTTCCCATTACCTACCTCGGGGTCCCTTTATATAAGGGCAACCTCACGAGAGCGCTCTTTGCGGGCGTCAGACAGAGGATGATCGACAGGATCTCTGGTTGGTCGCATAGATATCTTTCTTTCGGTGGTCGGCTAGCGCTGATCAAGAGCACTCTTAGCTCTCCTCCGACTCACTTGCTTATGGTCCTCGACCCCCCTAGGTCTACTCTTGACGAGCTTGACCAGATTATGGCTCGTTATTTCTGGGGTTATGAGGACGGGTCTGGGAGGGGGAGACGTACTCACTGGGTGAGTTGGGACTCTATCTGCCGCCCCCTCCCAGAGGGTGGCCTTGGCATCCGCCGCC